>RXON01000789.1:0-59209 GCA_009667805.1 Leptobrachium leishanense | reverse complement strand
CTTCTCCTCAGCATATCATCCTCAAACTAATGGGGCTGCTGAGAGAGCTAACCAAAACGTGGAGCAATACTTGAGATGTTTTGTATCCGAAAAACAAAATGAGTGGTCAGAACTTCTGCCTTGGGCCGAGGTTGCCCTCAATAATGCGGTGAGCGAAACCACGAAACACTCACCCTTCCATACGGTGTATGGATATGACCCTCCCATGCTCCCATCTGAGTATCAGGAGACCAAGTTGCCAGCTCTGAATGAGCACTTGACTTTATTGAGGGAGACATGGCAGAGGGTGAAAGACATCTTGGAGACTAGCATAAAGAGACAGAAGGAGAAAGCAGACCGAAAAGACGTATTGCCCTAGTATATGTAGTGGGGGACAGGGTCTGGCTTTCCACGATAAACATCAAACTCTTGGTCGCCTCCATGAAAATGGCTCCCAGATATATAGGCCCCTATTAGGTCCTACGTAGGTGAATCCTGTGTCTTACGCCTTGGCCTTGCCTCTGTATTTACACATTCATAACGTGTTTCATGTTAGAGTGTCCCTTTAAGGAGGCTAACAAAAAATCACCCCCCGTTTTTAAATCCTAACCTATCCCTATTCCCTTAATAAATTGTTAGTTTTTGTTTTTGTAACTGTAATACTTACCCTAAAATCCTCTTGTTTCCAGCGCTGTTTTTTTTTTTTTTATACTCACCTCCCTCCTTTTCCGCTCCCGTCCTTCTTCTATCCGACTTGCCTTCTGGTTTACGTGAGAAGCGCGCATGCGCGCCTCTCATGTAAGCCAGCCAATCGGCAGGCTTCCTCCCGGCTCCCTCTGAGGATTAGTGTTGCGCGCAAGAGGATGCGCGCAACACTAACCCTCAGAGGGAGCCGCCAGCTTCTGCGGTGACTTGGAGACGTCATCGCGCTGAAAGCGCGATGACGTCTCCTACTAGGCAGAAGCGGGAAATATGATTCCCGCTCTGCTGACTGACAGCTGGGAGGGCGGAGTAAACTCCTCCGCCTCTCTCAGCTGTTTTCAGCATTTTCTGCTGAACCACTGAGCGGAGGGAGGGGGGACAGAGGGCAGGATACTCCGGGCATCATGACCACGTAAAATAGCTTAGGTGGTCATGTTGCTTAGAGTGTCCCTTTAAGCCTCTTGCGTGTAACCGGTACACTAGGGTTACTGTTCCTCCTCCACCTATTCAGTCCAAGGGTGAGGAGGAATACGAGGTTCGTGCCATCCTGAAGTCCCAAGTGGTCAGAGGGGTTATCCAGTACCTGGTGAATTGGGAGGGTTATGGTCCCGAGGATAGGGCTTGGCTGCCAGCCAGCGATATCCATGCACCTCGTTTGGTCCGCCAGTTCCACGCTGCCCATCCCTCTGCGCCTGGTGATCATCCTGGGGCTGACCGTAGACCGGGGGTTCTATCACGCCCCCTGACCCAGGTGCCCTGAAGCGTCGCTGACTGGCCGGTTGCCAGGTCCTCCGGTGGGTGGATTGGAGCATCAGGGGGCGGGGCCTCGAGGGGTCACACGGGGACGCCGGGTTTAAAGTCAGGGTGCGAGTTTCTGCTCATTGCCCTGACGTGGAGTTAAGTTCCCGCATCGCCTGCTCTTGCTAATTACTTATTGATAACAGTTACCGATTTTTGTACGAGGACCCTGTATTGTTGACTGACCCGGCTATCCCTTTGACCAGTAATATTACTGATGAAGCCCACGCATTAATGGGAGAAACGCATCTAATGCTTATGTTTCATTCTTATTTTATTCTATTGTACCGCTTTTATTAAATAAAACCTTTTTATCTGGAGGTTTCGGGGTTTTGACCCTTCCTTACTTACCTTTATACGGAGGGTGATCGGCAGGACCTTCACTGCTCCAGAGCGGCTTTGGTTTGGGTTGTGCCGCACCCTAAACAACCAAGGCGATTACATCTGGGTCTGATTAAGACCACTAAAAAAGGGTGAGTGAGCTGAGTCTCCTTCTTAACTGCACTATATACGATTTCCCCAATTTTTTGGAGGATAACCGGGATCTAGAAGATATTTTGGATTTCTTCTATCCATATCCAACAAGAGGAATTTTCCTTTCTCACGATCAACCCCTCTGCTCTTTGGGCAGTGATCTTCAGGATCGACTGATAGAGTTAAAGGAACTTCAGCACCTTATGTAAAGGACTATTCACACCTATGGTGTATTTAGTACTGTTTTTAAGAATACATAATTTTAATGTATGATTTTATGTACCTTTTTTTGTGTGTGCTCCACCCCTCTATTTTTGTTTAGTCAACAAAATGTATTGCTGCATTACAACAACCAAGGAGAAGGGAGAACTGAAGCAAAGCCCTGGGATAAATTACTACTGTAGAGTGTTTAGTTACAGGTGGTTTAATTGTGTACAGTACACATGAGGTATTACTGTAATTTTGATATGCAGGCTTATGCCAATAAACATTTTTATATTATGTTGATATATGGAATCTACTCTGCTAATAAAACTCACCCCATGTTTCACATACATTTTCTGATATTTCTTACAACAAAAAGCACTTGGTAGTGAAAGGTTTTATACATTTATTTTTGTCAGTCAGTGCAAGTCAGCAATCTAAAAAAAGACACGATGTTCATTATGACAGTTTTTATAACACGTTTATATTTGCATTAGTAATATAGATTGATTTAACTCTAGCAGGGACACACAAATAAAAATAGCATTGTTTATGACTCCAGTAGCAATTATTTTACACCTTTGATCAACAACCTACATAGTTCTACATAGTTACATAGTTCTACATAGTTACATAGGCTGAAAAAAGATATGCATCCATCTGGTTCAGCCTCTCACACATCACCTACTGCTGTTGATCCAAAAGAAGGCAAAAAGAACAGTCTGAAGCCCTCGCCAATATGCAACACACTGGGAAAAATTCCTTCTTGACCCCAGAATGGCAGTCAGATTTCTCCTCGGGTCAAGCCGCTTTTACCCACATAATAAATATTATAACCCTTAATATTCTGTGTCTGCAGGAAGTCATCCAGTCGTTTTTTAAAAGTCTGTACAGTCTCTGACCCAACCACCTCAACAGGCAGAGAATTCCACAGCTTTATTGTTCTCACCATAAAATAACCCTTCCCATTAGACATGTGCACAGCACAAAATTTCGTTTTGAACTAATGGATTAGTACTAAAATGCAATTTATTTAGTTGCTAAAGAAATTCGTTTTCAGTTCTTTAGTATGAAAACTAATTTCATTCGTCCGAAAACCAGTGGATACAATTACTATTGTAGTGGCTCCTCAGAGGGCTGAGATTGCTGCTTGTTACAGTATCACTCACTCTCAGCACAATGTGGGCCATATTACATAGTTGGTGCCAACTTAACCAGAGCTGTTGTAAACTTCCCAGAGCCATTATAGCCTATGTAGGTTTTTAGTTTACAACAGCTCTGGTTAAGTTAGCACCAACATTGTAATACTGCCCCGTGTCAGGCAAAGCTGTTACAGTAACTGACTGCTGCTCATCACAGCGCTCAGAGTTTCAGTAAAACTAGTAAATAATATTTTTAGATATAAGCGGTTAGAACAATATTATTTCCTTGTTTTACTGAAACTCTGAGCGCTGTTACAGTCAGTTACTGTAACAGCTGAGCCTGATACATTCACGGTTATTCAGAGAGCGTGAAAAGCAGGAGAATGACTGGAGAATGAGAAATTCTAGGTCAAAATAGCCGATTTGGAAAGTGAGATGAAAGGGAGAATTTTTCTGGTTTGGCTATTCTGACCTAAAATTTTTCATTCTCCAGTCATTCTCCTGCTTTTCACGCTCTCTGAATAATCCTGATTGCACTGAGAGATAATTTAACAAGCAGCCGATCTCAGCGCTCACAGCCACTGGATTTAAAGGGCTAAAAAAAAAAACCGCTCCTCTCTGTATAATGTTTAGAACATCCTCCTGCATTAATTAATACCCCTCTCTGTATAATATATAGAACATCCTCCTGAATTAATTAATGTCCCTCTCTGTATAGAACATCCTCCTCAATTTATACCTTTCTCTGTATAACGTATAGAACATCCTCCTGCATTAATTAATGCCCCTCTCTGTATAGAACATCCTACTGCATTGGCATGTGGAGGGTGCAGAACTTCGGATGTTGCGCTCTTCATTGCTGGTCTCCTTCACTCATCAATGTAATATCACAAAAAGGACTGAAACTAAAATGTAGTGCATTTTATTTTAGTTTCTTTCGTTTTTTGTACTGAGCAGTTTCGTTTCTCTTGAGTCATACGAAAACTAAATTATCCCAAAATTCGGACTAAATCGTTTTAGTACTAAAACGAATGCACATGTCTACTTCCCATGCTTTAGGCTGAATTTCCTTTCGCCCAGTATAAATGGGTGACCTAGTGTCCTGTGTATAGTCCTGTCAATGAATAGGTTTCCAGACAATGGTTTATAATGGCCCCATAGATATTTATATAAGGTTATCAGATCCCCTCTAAGGCGCCGTTTCTCTAAACTCAACAGGTTTAAGCTTGTTAGTTTTTCCTCATAACTTAAACCTTCCATTCCCCTAATTTAGTCGCCTGTCTCTGCACTTTTTCTAGCACTATAGTATCCTTTCTTAAGACTAGGGATGTGCGTTTCGGGTTTTGGAATTTCTGAATTTTCACGAAATTTCCCGATTCGTGTTTTCGGATGCGGCCGATTTTCCAAAAATTTTTAGATCCGAAAATGGCAGATCCGAAAAGTTTTCCGAGCCGAAACGAAATATTTTCGAATGTACTTGAAATGTGTCAAATCGAAATTTATTGCTTTGAAACGAGAACAGACGTTCCGAAAAACAAAAATTTCCGAAAATACGAAAAGTCGATACAAAAAACGAGCTAAGTGACACAAATACGAAAAATGGTCGAAATTCCGAAAAAAATGTACACGAAAAACGAGTCGAATCGAAACAAATCAGTCGAAACGAGCCGAATCGAAAAGTTTAAAAATCCGAAAAATCGAACCGAAAAAAAAATCGGTGCACAAGCCTACTTAAGACAGGTGCCCAAAATTGCACAGCATATTCAAAGTGCATTGATTTATACAGAGGCAAAATTATGCTTTAATCCCGAGAGTGAATTCCCCTTTTAATGCATGCCAATACCTTGCTGGCCTTGGTGGCTGCTGTTTGACATTGCACGTTGTTAGTTTGAAGTCTATGATTATTCCCAAATCCTTCTCCTGCTTGCATTTCCCTAACTCCGTACCATTTAGGGTATAAGTTGCTTGTGTGTTCTTCACTCCAAAGTGCATAACTTTTCATTTATCTACATTAAATTTCATCTATCTAAATCCCTCTGCAGCGAACTAACATCCTGCTCACATTGTATTATTTTTCCTAGTTTTGTGTCATCTGCAAACACAGATACATTACTTTCAATGCCTATCTCAAGGTCATTTATAAAGAAATTGAATAGATTTGGTCCTATAACAGACCCCATGAGGGACACCACTTACCACTGATGTCCATCTTGAAAATGTACTGATATAATGTAATGTAATGTACACTAATGTAATGATAAATACTGAAGAAAAATAATCATTCAAAATTTCTGCCTTATCTTGATCTTCAGTTAACAATACCCCTGACTCAGATTTTAGTGAACCTACATTTTCACTCTTGTTTCTTTTTAAATTTATGTACCTAAAGAATCTTTTAGGGTTGGTCTTACTCTCTTTGGCTATTTCTTTTTCATTTTCTAGTTTAGCCCATCTAATCGCTTTATTTATGTAGCGCTGTTTAAAGATTATGTTTGCTGCATTTACTTATTATGGCCACCAGAGGGAGACAGAGGCAATATGGACTATGCTGGACACAAATGGAACTACAATTTCCATCATGCTTTGCGTGAGTACAGGAAGTGGGTGGGAGGAAGAGGAAAGACATCAGCAGCCTCTTGCGGAGGAGAGGCAGAGTGAGCCGAGCGGCGAAAGGTGGAGGACGCACGTTAAACTGCCAGGGATCGTGACCAGGCCGGAGTGCAGGCGCTGCCTCGCTGGTACTGGAGATCGGGACGGTGACCTTGCAGAGACCTGCCTACGCACCGCTGAGAGGTCTGAGTAGTAATCTAGTTCCGGCTGGACCCCGAGTTAGCAGACCGCGATGATCCATTGGGAGTGCAGGCAGTAGACCGTTGTTCGCAGTGTGGAGATCGACCATGCAGGGAGCGGATCCGGTGGCACAGAGTCCCAGTACACAAGCGGAGAGACATCCTTGATCGGGCACTGAACAGATTGTCTATCGGATGGGTGAGAGGCCTCCCAGGCCGCAGTTCCAAATATAAGAAGCGTACGCTGCATTATTGTTTAAATCTACAGGGTCCCAACGTGACTAGTCAAAGATTTGTTTGTTTCATTCACTGGCCAGTTGAATACAGTACCCGGGTACCCGAGACAATACACATACACCTTTTTGAGCATTACATTCACGGGACATACACTCCAGAACTAAAGGGGTTAAACTTTTCTTTTGCCGCCGTGTGTTTTTCCCGCATTACGAAATCCTGTCGTTCAAATACCGTATCTACATTATATATGCTTCTTTATATTCTTTACTGATCCCAATAATCTATAAAAATCCACAACAGTGCTGGTGTATATTTATTCCCTAGCGCGGTGAGACTAACCCGAGGTTAATTCAGCAGCTCCTCCGGGAGTGAGCGCTACATTTACATGGTTTATTGGCTGCCCTATATGCTTTATAGGATGCCTCAGATTTATCAGATTTAAAAGCTTTAAATGCCTTCTTTTTATTTTTCATTTCCTTGGTTACCTTCTTACTAAGCCACATTGGTTTTAGTCTGTTTCTTTTATATTTATTAACCAGTGGAATATATAGTGACGTGTACTTTTCTAGTGTTAGTTTAAAGATATTCCACTTATCCTCAGTGTTTTTCCCATGAAAAAGTTTCTGCCAGTCAATGACATTGAGAGCTTCCTTTATTTTAATAAAGTTGGTCTTTTTAAAATTATATGTTTTAGCATGCCCCCTATGAATGTGTTTTTTTGAGTTTATTTCAAAAGACACCATATTATGGTCACTGTTTCCCAACCTGTTACCACAATTAATTAGTACACCCTTAAATGTTTTAGTTCACTAAAAGTATTTCCTTTTTTTATTTGACAATTTCTATTGTGCATGCATTGAAGACATAACAATAACATCAGTTTATGAATGAACAAGGATCGCGAATAGCGTGAAACATAAAGATGTTTAAATGAATAAAGTAAAATATATATAGCCAATGTCTATTTTTAATTTTAATATGATGAATTAACAGTCAGTAACATATAGAGAACAGGTAATACAAATCATGAAGAAAGCAAGAGAAAGAACACAACAGAGTATGACGGAGAAGGAGAAAACAAAGCTGGGGAACCTTGTCTTCAGCCCACCATGGGGGTAATTGTTAGTTGGGAGCCTGAAGGGATCACGACCCGCCACCATCTCCACGGAGTACAAGGCAGTGTATTAGAGAGAAGATTGTTAGTAGATTGCATGGCCGATGTTAGGGATGGAAAAATAACACTGCAATGTACCAATACATTTCTTAACTTGGAGCTCCTTATTGATCAAGGTATGGAGCCAATCCATGAAGAAGAGAAGAGTTTAATTTAGTATGAAAAAGGTGGAATTGGGGTTGCTCAATTCTATAGTTTTGTGCCCCACTGCTGTGAACAGAGAAAGAAATGTTTTATGTTTAATTCGCATGGATGGGAGCAGCCCCAAGATCAAGAATTCCAGCTTTAATGGAAGAGATAATGTGGTAATAGAGATAATGTGGGACTGGGTTAATGTCCTAAACGCCTGGACAAGCGGCATAACCCGTCCGGCAGTAAGGGGCTAAGGAATCATAATGATGATCATCATATGTATCACGTTTAATGAACCTTGAAACGAAATATGATTGAAAACTAAAAAAGAAAAAGCTGCATGGCAGGGATCTGAAAATCTGGCTCCCAGTTGTTGTTGAATTCCCACGATTCCCTGGTCCACATGGCTTCCAAGTGGAGTGTTAATTAGACATGTGCAGTCGTTTCCATCCAAAATAGTTTTCAGATGAAATATCAGCTTTTCAGTGATTCAAGAGCATCCAAAATTTTTAGTCAATAGAATTCAGAATTGGCTGAAAATTAATAAATAACTTTTTTTATTGAATCGATCTGAAAATGGTATATTTGAAATCATTTCCATAACTTAAAAAATTGCACTCTTTGTGCAATATTAGACCTAACACAAACATAAACTGGTAATGTAACACTAATATACTTATATAGTGCCAGCAGATTCCACAGCAGTATAGATGGTGGTAAGTAGACAGGGATAAGACAATATAGTGAAACTGGTGGCCTCAGTTCTTGAGGGAACTAATAATCTATATGGGAACTGGGGACGATTCGCTCAATTCAATATTGTGTATTTTTGGCCACAATTCAGCCATTTTTTGGTTCAGCAAATATACAGTATTTAAGGTCTTATCAACATTTTCATTCCTAAAAAAATGTTTCAGTTATTTTTATACTTATTTCACCTATAATTTTTCATTGAAATTGGTTTTGCTATGCAATTCAAAATTTATCTCTAAGCCGACTTAAAAAAAAAAAAATCTGCTGGAAGGGGTTGTTAAATTTATTTAGGGAAAAAGAGAAGTTCACACCGAAAAATTCATTTAACCCTTTCGCTGCTGAGGCTTTTCCCGCCCCTGTGCTGAGGTCATTTTTACCGGTTTTGCTCATCATGTTTAAACGTGTTTTGAAGGCTTATTTTAGTATATGACCCAGACATATTATATATCGTTCTTTCTGTCAGACTCGGCAGATTCATAATATGTCATTATTATATGTATACGTCATGACCTGTCTGTATATTATAAAAAATGCAATAAAATATGATTTTTCAATAATTTACAATGTGTAAAGTGTTTTTTTTCACATTTTAACATGCGAGCAATTGCGGTTATATTTTGTATGGGGTGCGCTTGTTAAAAAAATTAGAGATGGGGTCTCGTTACATTTGTTTTTGGGGAAAATTACACGATTTTTAACAAACGCACCGCATACAAAAATCGTTAGTGCAGCATCATTGTTCACATTATAATTGAAATGGGAACAATATTGCTGCATTAACAAACCAAAAAAAAGAAAAAAAAATTGTTTATTTTTTTTTATAATTTTTTTTTAAAATATTTTTTTTTTTTATTTTAATTTTTTTTTTGTGCCCTTCCAAACGGTGCCTGGGTTAACCCCCGTGTCACGGAAGGGACATAGGGGCTCGGCGCAGCGAGACCCAGGACTCAAACCCAAGACATTTTTAAAAGGACCTTGTTTTCCTTTGAACGTTTGCAGTGTGCGTTTCAATGTATGAACAGTTTATTTTCCTTGCTAGATGTGGTTTTACTTGATGTGCTGTATTAAGATGTACCCTGTGTGATTTTAAATATACTTTACATCGTTTGGTTTTAGTTTAATTTAGTTTAGTGAAATGACATAGCTTTGGTTTTAAAACATACTTATATTCCTGTAGGTAAATGTGTTTTTCTGTAGCCAGTAAACAAGTTTTGCTGCTGTGTAATTTATGCGTCAGGGATTTTCCCCATTATCTAGCTACATGTTTAATTTAAGGGATCTCTGATAGTGTGTGTTTAATCGGATGTGCTGGAACAATGGATGTACAAATGTTGTGTGCGCTGAAGGCTAAGAGAATGTGAAGAATGTTGATTGTAAATACCTGACCTAACTCATTAGTATGGGTATGCAAATTGTGACTGCTGTACTTCAGCATAAATAGTGGCGTGTGATTAAAAGAGTTCAGTTCATCTGAGTGTTTGAAACATACAGCTCTGCCTGGTGTTGTCATTTCACGTCGGCTACATATCACCACCACCCAGGAACGGGTCACTCTAACTCCGCAGCAGAACATCGATTCGTTGCGCCACCTTGAATCGGTATCTTGGGATATCGCAACCACCCCGAATCGGGTCCTCGGCTGAGCGCCATGCCTGCATCTGCAAGGAGACTCTACCGAACCGCGGTTCGCCACGCAGACCGTCTCCAGCCCTTCAATGGTCAGTAGATCCGCTGCTCGAGACGCCGAGTGCCGTGCCACTCGGTAGTCGGGCGGATTTCCACCGTGGGTGCCCCATCTACTCTACAGATCTCCACCGCCACGTAGTCCTCTACCCAAGCCGCTCGAGACGCCGGGTGCCGTGCCACTCGGTAGTCGGGGCTTGGCAACACCAACGAGGGGGTCAGAGCAGGACCGCAGGCGGATACGCCCATTCCGTCATACCCCGCAACGCCACCGATCGGGAGGGAGACAGGTCCGAAGGACCTCCCCCCCTCCCTTTCAGGCGCCTCCTCCACACATGCGGGGGGGGGCGCCTGAATTAGGTGTCATCGCGCCGCCGCGATGACACCTAATTACTCCGGCGGCGGTTCCGGATGCTGGGCTGATATCGAGGATGTCAGCCGCACGGGGGGGGCCAGCGATCGGCCGGAAAACCCGACCCCGAACACTGACCAAAGAGGTGGGATAGATAGATTATGGGATAGATAGATATGGGATTAGATAGATATGCGATAGATAGATAGATAGATATGGGATAGATTAGATTATGGGTATAGAAGATATGGGATAGATATATGGATAGATAGATAGATAGATAGTAGATAGATAGATTAGATATGGGATAGATAGATATGGGATAGATAGATATGGGATAGATAGATAGATATGGGATAGATATGGATAGATAGATATGGGATAGATAGATAGATATGGGATAGATAGATATGGATAGATAGATATGGATAGATAGATAGATAGATATGGGATAGATAGATAGATAGATAGATAGATAGATATAGGATAGAGAGATAGATATGGATAGATAGATAGATAGATAGATAGATAGATATGGATAGATAGATAAGATAGATAGATAGATATGGGATAGATTATAGAGATAGATAGATAGATAGATATGGGATAGATTAGATAGATAGAATGGATAGATAGATAGATATGGATAGATATGGGATAGATATGGATAGATAGATATAGATAGATAGATATGGGATAGATATTGGGATAGATAGATATGGGATAGATAGATAGATAGATAGATATGGGATAGATATGGGATAGATAGATATGGGATAGATAGATAGATAGATAGATAGATAGATAGATAGATGATAGATAGATATGGATAGATAGATAGACAGATAGAAGATAGATAGATAGATAGATATGGGATAGATAGATAGATAGATAGATAGATAGATAGATAGATATGGGATAGATAGATAGATATGGGATAGATATGGGATAGATAGATATGGGATAGATAGATAGATAGATATGGGATAGATAGATATGGGATAGATAGATATAGGATAGATTGATAGATAGATAGATATGGGAAATATGGGATAGATAGAATAGATAGAATGGGTAAGATAGATATGGGATAGATAGATATGGGATAGATTATATGGATAGATAGATATGGGATAGATAGATATGGGATAGATAGATAGATAGATAGATATGGGATAGATAGATATGGGATAGATAGATAGATAGATATGGGATAGATAGATAGATATGGGATAGATATTGGATAGATAGATAGATAGATATGGGATAGATAGATAGATATGGGATAGATAGATAGATATGGGATAGATAGATAGATAGATAGATATGGGATAGATATGGGATAGATAGATATGGGATAGATAGATAGATAGATATGGGATAGATATGGGATAGATAGATATGGGATAGATAGATATGGGATAGATAGATAGATAGATATGGGATAGATAGATAGATATGGGATAGATATGGGATAGATAGATATGGGATAGATAGATAGATAGATAGATATGGGATAGATATATATGGGATAGATATGGGATAGATATATATGGGATAGATATGGGATAGATAGATATGGGATAGATAGATATGGGATAGATAGATATGGGATAGATAGATATGGGATAGATAGATATGGGATAGATAGATAGATAGATAGATATGGGATAGATAGATATGGGATAGATAGATATGGGATAGATAGATAGATAGATAGATATGGGATAGATATGGGATAGATATGGGATAGATAGATATGGGATAGATAGATATGGGATAGATAGATATGGGATATAGATAGATAGATATGGGATAGATATGGGATAGATATGGGATAGATAGATAGATAGATAGATAGATAGATAGATATGGGATAGATAGATAGATATGGGATAGATATGGGATAGATAGATAGATAGATATGGGATAGATATGGGATAGATATGGGATAGATATGGGATAGATAGATTAGATAAAAACACAGATATGGATGGATAGAGGAAGATATACAGTACCTAATAGGGAGAGAAGTAGGAGAGATAGATAAATAGATTGGGTAGATATATAGATAGATAGATAGATAGATAGATAGATAAATAGGCAGATAGACACATAGATACATAGATAAAAATACAGATTTGGATGGATAGAGAAAGATATACAGTAGCTAATATGGAGAGAAGTAGGAGAGATAGAGATCGATAGGAGATAGGAGAGATCGATATACTGTAGAGGGGACAGAGATAAAAGATAGATAGAGGGGACAAATGGATGAAATAATAGAGATAGAATAGAAAGATAGATATGGAGAGATCAATATAGAGGGGATAGATAGAAGAGATAAATAGCTAGAGGGAACAGATGTATAAACAGAAAGATAGATAGATAGATAGATAAAAACACCGATATAGAAACACAGAAAAATGTCGGCAGATAAGAACCTTTCGGCCCATCTAGTCTGCCCAATTACATGGATACTTTACCTGGATTTATCTTTTGTTTAGGATAGCCTTATGCTTATCCCATGCCTGCTTAAATTCAATCACTGTTTTGGCCTCTACCATTTCTACTGGAAGGCTGTTCCATGTATCCACCACCCTCTCAGTAAAATAATGCTTCCTGATGTTACTTTTAAACCTTTGCCCCTCTAATCTAAGACTATGTCCTCTTGTTTTGCTACTTTGTTTCCGTTTAAATATACTCCCTTCCTCTACCTTGTGGATTCCCTTTACGTATTTAAATGTTTCTATCATATCTCCTCTGTCTCGTCTTTTTTCCAAGCTGTACATGTTAAGATCATTAAGCCTTTCCTGGTAACTTTTCTCCTTCAAGCCGATGTGGATAGATAGAGGAAGATATAGCTAATATGGAGAGAAGTAGGAGAGATAGATAGATAGATAGATAGATACAGGAAGATATAGCTAATAGGGAGAGAGGTAGGAGAGAGAGAGAGAGAGAGAGAGAGAGATAGATAGATAGATTAGATAAAAACACAGATATGGATGGATAGAGGAAGATATACAGTAGCTAATAGGGAGAGAAGTAGGAGAGATAGATAAATAGATTGGGTAGATAGATAGATAGATAGATAGATAAATAGATTGGGTAGATAGATAGATAGATAGATAGATAAATAGATTGGGTAGATAGATAGATAGACACATAGACACATAGATAAAAATACAGATATGGATGGATAGATAGATAGATAGAGATGTAGTTAAAGTGGAGAGAGAGAGAGAGAAGGTGCAATAGATAGATCAACCAATCGATAATTGGCAAATTGTTTAAAAAGCTATTTTCTATAATTCAACGCATTTTAAACTGTCACATTCACTTAATATGATCTATCCTTATCCATGCTAAGTTCATCTCAGGTCATGATTACAGAGGGAAGATCTGCTGTCCCCTGCATGATTTGTCTAATCCTAACTTACTGACGCCCAATCGTGTTTTTTTTTAAATTGACGCTTCATAAATTGTCTATTTTGGGAATAACTTTTAGCTTGGGATTCAAAGTGACATATCTATTCCTTGTCTGCATGTGTCATTATAGAATAGATGTCATTAAACACATGGGGTTTCTCTGTGACAGCTCGGGCTGTTATATCATCAGTTGCTATCTTATAAATAGTGACTGTCACTGGAAATTGCCCCCTTTGAGGATTCTGGCAAAAAGAAAAAAAAAATCATACCGCCCTCAAAACAAAACAGTGAGTCCATCAAAAATAATCCATTTATATTTTTCAGACTTACTCCAAGCCTTTTTATTTTTTAAAGTAAAATTTACTGTATACACATAGTTATAAAAACACACACACGGCTTATCAAATATATATATATGTGTTAGTCCAGATGCCAATCCACTATAAGTATTTACGATCCCCTTCCCTTCTGCTTGGCTCTTTATTGTCCTATTCCATGATTTTGCTCAGAATAGCTTCAAGACCTGAGGAAAAGAGGAATACTATCGAAAGCTTGCCTTTTAAATGTTACGTTAGTCCAATAAAAAAAGTATTACTACTACTGCTACACTCTGGTGATATATATATATATATGTGTGTGTGATTTTTAATAAACCAGCACCAAGTCTATTATGGGGATTCTAAACAAAGATCAGACCCAGATGGGAGCTAGACTGGGGTAACAATTATATACACACACATATGGGGGTGTCACCTATAATTTTGTTAATTAATGAGCGATATAGAAATGTATTGTGTTATTATAATGGTTCCCAAGTGTGGTGTTGCTGTAAGGCATGGCAGAAAGTGGAAAATGCATGTTAATCCTTAGCCCAACATGTTGTAAGACATTTCAGTCACTGCAATTATTATGATAATTTAAACAGACATTTGTGAATGCTAAGAAATGATGAATTATCATATAAAAGAAGCCTGATAGAATTTTCATTTACATAGAACATAGTTATTGCTTTCATTTGTTCATGTTAAGTCAAAACACTGCTGGCGTAACAATGAACAAGATCAAGAAAGAGCAGAGGTTCTAATTGGAACTATAATCGGAATCCGTCATTTCTTAATCATTGTTAGCGAAATCACTTTATGTCTTTTGATTACCTGTGCCAAACTAGTGCTTTCTTTCCCTCATAAATAAGTAAAGTGCTGGACTCTCTCAGTAAAATTCTGATCACAGGTTAATAAAAGAACATTCACTCAATTTTTATTTACAGCCTCTGTGTTGGTATATATGCAAGAATGGGAAGGAGGTGGAAATTCTTGATGATTTTATTCTGTTACTAGTCCTTCCCTTCATGTATTATAGCTATTTAGATACGATTCTAGCACTCTCTCTTTTTTTTTTATTTGTTATCTTATGTTTCCTATTAAGCAGTTTGTTTTCTCCCAGAAGACTATCTTCTGCCTAAAGAGATGTAGATGAAGTGCAGTGTGATAAACAATTAACACAATTTGTTAACTTTTCATTATGTGCTAAATAGGCAAGTCCCAACCCCCAGTTTTTGGCTGCCGATCAGATTTGTGCGCATCGGCTGGTACAGAGTGCCTATACGATATTGCAAGACTCATGGTTGGATTGGTCAGTCGCTAAAGTGAATCCTTGGGCCTTGGCATTCACCATGGCATCTTCCCTGACTGCTAGGGGGTGGCACAACAGAGTTGAGGGTGGTACAATGCTTGTGGTTGAAGTATGGCATTAAGGAGGTTGCCACACATAGCTTTTGATACAACACTGGGCTCCTGTACACTCACCTGCAGCATCTTTTTGTGTGTGCAGACAGGGAAAACATTGTTGTGAATGCCAACGATACAAGACTCCAACTGGGAGTCTCGCAGCCTGGCATGCCTCAGGCTCGGGGACTGGATTGGCTTGAAAAAGCTAATACCAGATCCCCAGAAAATGCCATGATCAGGTCCAGATCCTAGGGATTGGATCAGGACATCACTAGTGCTAAATAGATTTATTGTTTTCACTTCAGACTAGACATTCCACCTTATGTTATAAAAAAGTAGACCCCGTGACTCTACAACCAGGTCTAAAAGAGAGTCATCTAGAAAAAAGTACCTTCCCTACCTACTAATCGAATAAATGGATTGTGTAATGGAAATATTTACGCTCAATCAACAGTACAGTATTGCTTTTCTCTTTACATGTCATTGCAAATCACCAGTAGTCAAGTCAAACATTTTGCCACCCTTTGGAAAAACAAAAAAAAGAGGATATGCTTACTCTATACATCTACCGTACTACATAAGGAACAAAATGTGAGTGTTCATTTGTGATTTAGTCATATTTCTCTTTACAGTCATCATATACCTGCTGTACCATTTTTTTTTCATGACTTGAAAAATAATAAAATACAAATTAGATATTTTATTCAAGATATTCTTAGTATTCTCAAATACAGAGAGGTTCAGATTTTCTTTTATGGGAGCTCTTAAACCAATGGCTCCTAAGCTTCTATTTTGACTCTGTCTCACTGAGCAGTTCCCTTGAAGTTTTATTGTGTGACTTGACACTCTCTCATTTTGATTTTATCATTGAATTGCTCTGTATATCAAATGATAAAAATATCTTGGAGACATCAAAGATGTGCAGTTTTTTTTTTTTTACGTTAAAGGGAGGGAGAGCTTGACTGCCATGAACCAAGACCTAAAGTGTAAAAGAAGGGCAGAAGATCTAGTGCTCAGGTTGGCTCTGTGGCAACATGAACCTCTTAATTCCACACTCATTTGCATAGTTATGGTCAATACTAAAGATTAAAACAATAATAACAATTGCTCATGTTTTTGGAAAATACATCTCATTGCACCAAACCAGATGGCTAATGTGGTGCATTTAGTAAAAGGATATTGTGACATGAAGACTGGACACAGCTGACTATTTGGTATAAAAACGGTATGCATCAATATATAATCATCTAATGCCAAGTCTGCAAAAGAAGAAAACACAGAACTTTACAAAATAATTGCCACTAAATTAAGTTGATGGAAGTACCAATGCAATATAATACAATGTATAACAGTATGCACACATCAAGTTTAAGGTCTAGGGGCCCTATTCCAACTGAGCTGTTATGATTAACTTGTTATTGATGATTGCTCCCGTCTTATTCCAGACAAGCTGCAAACTCCTCTTGCAGCTTGGCTGTTGCGGCTGCCTGTTGTAAATTAACACTTCTTGCATTCACGCAGGTCTTATGCAAGTATCCATGGAGTCCATTGGACCAGTACCAGTGGTGGTGACCATAGCCACTACACCTATGGATTAGAGGCTCCTTAGTATTGTGAGTCAAGTCACCAGTATAGTGGCTCACTCATATTGGAGCCGGTAATAGGGAGCCACCAATTAAAATAAAAACAATAATTTTAATGTTTTTGAGTATTTTTCTCCGAAGCTTTAAAATCCATTGTCTGTTATCGTTAAGAATATAAAATCATTGACACAAACATTTTCATTTTATGACACTTTTTGCTATGGTAATATTAGGGGGGTATCAATGACATGCAACATTTGTTAATTTACGAACAAATGTATGTAAATGACAAGAAAAATAATAAAAGCTACATGGCATCTTACATTAGTTTTAAAAAAATGAAACAAAGATCAGCCTGCTCATAAAAAAAGACTCAAATGGAGGTTTTTCAGCCAACAATATCTTGTTCCAGATAAAAATGAAGCGAGAGAACCTTAATCAGGAGAGAGGAGAAGTGCAATACTTTGGACATAGGTGTAGGAGAGTACATATTTTGTTTACCTCCTGTGAGTGGTGGGTTGTTGCATTGCTGTAGCTTATGTTTTAGGGTACCATGCAACCCATACCCAGGTTTAATGGTGGTCAATGTAATTTATTCATGTATACTACCTTTATTAAGATAGTAAGGATATGGAATGGTTTACTGTAATCACTGGAATTCATGTTGTAACAATATCATGATAGAAACATTTAAATACGTAAAGGGAATCCACAAGGTAGAGGAAGGGAGTATATTTAAAAGGAAACAAAGTAGCAAAACAAGAGGACATAGTCTTAGATTAGAGGGGCAAAGGTTTAAAAGTAACATCAGGAAGCATTATTTTACTGAGAGGGTGGTGGATACATGGAAGCCTTCCAGTTGAAGTGGTAGAGGCCAAAACAGTAATTGAATTTAAGCAAGCATGGGATAGGCATAAGGCTATCCTAAACAAAAGATAAATCCAGGTAAAGTATCCATGTAATTGGGCAGACTAGATGGGCCAAAAGGTTCTTATCTGCCGACATTTTTCTATGTTTCTATGTTTCTATCATGCACCATTGTGACTGGAACTGCAACAATGTTCCTGCCAATGAATTCTCTGTCAGTGAAATATAATTTCTAGTGTCTGACCTCTGGAGAATATGAAACATGAGAATTTGGAAACCTGTGACTAAAGGAAGGGGAGGTTATTATGGTTGAGGACATGCAAAATATTGGCAAGGTGCATTCAAGCTAAACATAACAATGGTAACAGGATAATGATTAAAGGCACATTACAACTAACATAAGCTGTAACTAGATTACTTGTGCATTAAAACACATGCTACTGCTCTTTTTCTTTGTTTGCAGTTATTGCATGTAAAAAGGGAAAATAAAGTTAGGATTTTCATCTTCTGTTTCCATTTTGTGGATTTTTCCGATCATGCAACATTTATCAAACTCTTATCACAGTTTTCACTTTACAGTTGTGGTATAGGATAAAACAGTAATGAAGGGGGAATGTTTAGATAAGGCTGCAGGGAGTCTCTTTGTTGCCTTTGCTATCTGAAATAAGAGATGGCGGCTGAATGAGATACAATAGTGGGCTAACAATACTTTAGTCTACTCCTGATGATGTCTTTTGCATACATCTCATACAATGCAATCCTTATTAGTGTTTTTTTTGGAGATCTATAGATTCCATTCTATGCCTAATGCCACACAATGAGGAGCAACTGCTGTAAAGATATGTGGGGGCAGTTTACAACACAAAAATTCACACAATGGATGCACTCAGTAACACATATAGAGTGAAATATTTTCATACCTAAACATACTAGAGAAAAACAAAGCACATGTAAGATATCAGCAACATAAAATAAACACAATAAGGATGTTTCATTTTTTCCGGCAGTGTCTTTTTAAAATTATTTCAGCAATCTTAGTACACATTGCTTATGGAAAATGTAGCCAGAGTTGCGACTAGACATTTTAAGCCCTTTATGTAATTCTTGAGGGTTCGTCCACTAGCAAGTGACACATTCAAAGTATTGCTACACTACTGCCATCAGTTGGCTGGGACCTGGGCCTGTAGAACTATGACAGGCCCCATTGCATGACTGGGCCTCTGGAAAAAAATGTACCTGTCAAAGCTCTGATGGCGTCCATGCATGCAGTTCTTCTATCATTCATCTGACAGCAATACTCAAAATTACCTGTGGCTTCACTTAAAATCGGCTCAACACGCATTGCCTCTAGAAAATGTACAAGGATTTTTTCTGGAGTTCCAGCCATCACAGTGTATCTAGAAGATAAAAAAAAAAGAAGAAATTGTTGAAACAAACATGCACAGACAATATATGGTATAACGTAAAATATCTCTTTATTTATTCCAACTAATGTGTCAAGGGCCTTGTTTTAATAATGCATATAATTAAAAAATGATTAAACATGGTATGATTAGTGACAGAGTACAGATGTATTCCCCTATATGCTTAATGCTTATGTTCTCTTTGCAATGCAGTAAAAGAGCTTCAATAAGAAAAGCATAAACAGGCAAGTGAAAAATATAATAAAAAAATGGTCACACAGGAAAATTGTCAAATTTAAAAAATTTTTTTTTTCTGTATCCTACTTTTGAATAAAAATTACCCGCATTTAAAAAAAAATATCAACACAGTAAATTTACAGATATTCTTAATTCATGGAAGAAATAGTAACTTCATCTTAAAGTGTTATTTGTTGAAACAAATACATTCATTATTTAACTTACACCTGAGCCAGGGTATTCTTTAAAATTGGTTTTGTGGATTTTTATGATTTTATGATTTTTAGATTACAAGGCAGGCGCCGAATCCAGCAGCCTGCCCCGTAGAGGCAGCTAGGCTAATGTGCCGTCGCGAGCGTCCCATCCTGGAGTCCATAGGACTCCATGTAGGCGTCTGCTGCCGGGTCACATGACCTGCAGGATTTCGCCCCTCGCAAGATCCTGCAGGTCCGCAGAGTGATAGCGGAGGGAGACTGGCGATTTTTTTCCCCAGTCTCACTCTGCTCCCAGCGGCCAGAAGCAGTGGAACGAGCCGTCATGTCCGCCACAGGATCAGAGGTGAGTATCTAATGTTTGGGGGGGGGTCCAACTGCTGTTGACTGATTCAGCAGAAGCGGAATCGGTTAGCACCAGCTTAGAGCTGTGGCTAACTTTTCAGTTAGCCGCATTGGTTCGTAATTAGCGTTAGGACTATGTGATCCTAACGCTAATTACTCCTTGCTTACACTTTGCGCTCCCCATGTTAAGCATAGGGAGAGCAAAGTACAAAGACGAGACAGAGGAGATATGATAGAAACATTTAAATACGTAAAGGGAATCCACAAGGTAGAGGAAGGGAGTATATTTAAAAGGAAACAAAGTAGCAAAACAAGAGGACATAGTCTTAGATTAGAGGGGCAAAGGTTTAAAAGAAACATCAGGAAGCATTATTTCACTGAGAGGGTGGTGGATACATGGAACAGCCTTCCAGTTGAAGTGGTAGAGGCCATAACAGTAATTGAATTTAAGCAGGCATGGGATAGGCATAAGGCTATCCTAAACAAAAGATAAATCCAGGTAAAGTATCCATGTAATTGGGCAGACTAGATGGGCCGAAAGGTTCTTATCTGCCGACATTTTCTATGTTTCTATGTTACAGTAAGCTCGTGCTAAAAAGCGCTAATACCGATGTGTTAATGGATTTTTTTAACCCGTTAGTGATCAGGGGGTGATCTGGCAGTAACGCTATCACCTCAATTAATCTAGCGTTATCGCTCACTTATCTGAGCGCTACCACTGGCGTTAAGGATGAGTTATTCAGAAAGCACCGGAATTTCTGTGAAAATTTGTTGCTTTGTAGTTCGGTACTCGGTACACTACATTGCGCTTCTGCGAGTCCATTTCACCGACCCCGCATTGAATTCACTATTCACCACTGAACTGAGCGCCGAAGACCGGCAAACACCACCGAACTGCAAAAAGAAAAAAAACGAACTCTCCCATACTCCTAATAGGTGTTTAAACCAATAAAAATGCATTAAAATGCGTCTAAATAATAAAAAGGACCTTAAAAAATAATAAAAAGGTCTGTTACAGAATAAAAAAAAGTTTTTTTTAAAAAATTGGCGATCAAAAATTTCGTCTAAAATATAAAAAGGTTTTTCCAAAAAAAATAAAAATGAAAAGGCTTTTTGCAGAAAATGAAAAGAATAAACGGATGAATGAAAAAAAAGTCTGCTTCAATATGCGGTAACCCGCACTGTATTTCGCTGTCAATTCGCCAGTATTTGGCAAATTGACAGCTTAGTGAATAGAAAAACGGCCACAAAATTGCACCGTACCATGAAATTCGCAATTTGGTGGCAAGTTCAGCACTTTCTGAATGATTCCTTAAAGAGTGCCCTGATACATTCTAATGTATAATTCAATCTAGAAACTTAAACATACTTCATTGAGGAAGGATTTGCTTTTGCAGACTTTTGTGCCACAGGGGGAATTCTCTCCAATACCAAGACATCTTCGTTGTGTTCATTGAGTCTTACTGTATTCGCTTCAACATCCTGAAATAAAAAAGGCATACAAATCCATATGATGTTATTGGATAGTCACACCAACGCCTTCTTGACTTGAATTTTTTTTAATAATTTAACATTGGTGACAAAAATATGGAAGAACAAAATCGAGAGAGCTCCATGCTACCAACGAGAGCTAGAAATTGAATCCACGTTGCACCCTATCTCAGAAGCATTTACTAATCAATTATGTGCTCTCTCACTTTGTTTCTGAAGCACACATCCATAATTTAATGTTCTCAAGAGAGGTGTGTGGTTCTCCCACATGTTATCACTACTAGATAGTTCATAAAGTGATCTGTAAAATTCTGTATACATGGGTACATAGAGCAAAGAGAATGGAAACCCGTCAACAATCCGTACATGTTTACAGAAAGAGTATTGGAAAAAAAGAGACGATAAATGATTGAATATGATCATCTGGTCTACATTCATTTCAGAAACACCATGGTCGCTGGACACCCACCCGCAGGATTCTGTTGAAGTCTTCTTTGTCCACCCGGAGGAAGTGGCAGTTGTCTTCTCGCAGGACGATAGACGCTGCCCTTGGTGCATCGTTCACAAGAGCAAGCTTGCCAAAGTCATCACCTTCGTGAAGGGTGCACACCACACCCTGAAAAACAGGAGCGAAGAAAGCGACAAAAACAATATTAGTTTATTAAATGTTTAATTTGTTAATTTTACAAAATCTCGTTCTAAAACCAGTAGAAGGCCTAATGATAAGCTTTTGCAGACATAACAAATTAGGGAACATTTGGTAACTCAAACGCCACCTTAGGTGCTCTCTTGTTTTTTTATTCTAACTATCCAATCTCAATAAGGATATATACTAGATTCTTAATATATGGGCTGGATTTTGCTATCCATCTGATATCAACATTCTCTGTATATACTATAAATATTTGAAACAGTAGCTGCATCAGGGGCGAAAATGCTTTTGCAAAGTGAATGTTGCCTGAGGATCTCAGGGTACAGTCACGGATCAGGTGTGAGATAACCCTGTAACGGGGAGCTCCAAGCTCTGAGAGACATCCGCTGTTCAAGTCGCTGTTTTGGCCCCAGGTTCCGCAGAGCAGCGCTTCTGGTGCGGAGCAGTGCCTTGCTCAGAGCTCCAAATAAGGACCTAGCTGAAGATGCTTCTCTACGGCAAGGTAGCTGTCCCACAAGGAACAGTGAGTATGAATATAGATGTACCCAAAAACAAGCAGAATGAAGCTTTATTGTGCAGCTCTCTTTTATATACGATTTTTGTTGAGAGAATATGCCGCACTAAGAAGGAACACACATGATGCCGCCCTGTCTCCTCCTCATCATCTCAGTGTGCTTTCTCAGCTTTGCATCATCCTTTCCCACTGCCCTCTAGGAACCCTCAGGATGTAACCAAAACAGAATGATGCAACAGGGAACATTAATGCTTACACAACTATATACGGTATTGAATAACCAAGTAATAACACACTGACGAACTGTAAAATAGGCTGTATCAGCTAAGCGGTTGCTTCAGATGTATTGGGATAAAGAAAACACAGTCTAAAAGCGAGCAATAAAGCAGGGCCCTATTAGAAACCCATTGAGTGATGGCATCTGAAGGATGGTATGATGCATAGGAGCAGTGGTGTATTTAGGTTTTGTGCTGCCCTAGGCCTGACTAAACTCGTGCACCCCCTAATTTAAATTTGAGGCACCCCTTCTTGTCAAGGGCACACCTCTTCCTGGTTAATCCCCACCCTTCCTCTTTAAGCTCCACCTTTTCCTCTTAGAGCTCCGCCTTTTCCTCTCTTTATATTAAAAGTGGATACCAAGTGCCTACTTGTATATTTTGTATACCATTTCAAATGTATCTATTGAGATAAAGAAAATTATGAAATGTTTAAATTCAAGTATTTTTACAAAGAACAGCCACGCATGTCAAGTAAACGGGATCACAGCCGCTCTAATTGGTGGAACAATAAAATCCACAGAAACGTGCACTGCATATGAGCGTATCACAGAGCTGCATAGCAATAAAACCCACAGAAATGGGCACTGTGTATGAGCATATCAGAGCTGCAAAGCAATAAAACCCACAGAAATGTGCAGTGTGTATGAGCATATCACAGAACTGCACAGCAATAAAACTCACAGTAATGTGCAGTGTGTATGATCGTATCCCAGAGCTCCAGGGCAATAAAACTCACAGTAATATGCAGTGTGTATCACAGAATCCACAGCAATAAAACTCCCAGCAATGCAATGTGCGGTGTGTATGAGTGCATCAGAATTCACAGCAATAAAACTCACAGCAATGCAATGTGTGGTGTGTGTCAGCGTATCAGAATCCACAGCAATACAACTCCCAGCAATGCAATGTACGGTGTGTATGAGTGCATCAGAATCCACTGCAATAAAACTCCCAGCAATGCAATGTGTGGTGTGTGTCAGCGTATCAGAATCCACAGCAATAATACTCCCAGCAATGCAATGTGCAGTGTGTATGAGTGCATCAGAATCCACTGCAATAAAACTCCCAGCAATGCAATGTGTGGTGTGTATGAGTGCATCAGAATCCACTGCAATAAAACTCCCAGCAAACCGAGTGTATTTGAGCACACAGCAATTATTTATTCTACATTTACCGGCCTCTGTACGCGGTAGGGCTGTGTGCAGAGTCAGCAGGGACTGTGTACAGATTCAGCAGGAGGTCCCTCCAGGCCACGTTAGGATCACGGCTGTGCCTGTGCGTGGAGCCATCTTGTCAGCAGTGGGGTGCCACTGCCAGAGGGTGCACCGTGGCTTTGATTCCCTTCCCGGTGGGTGTTCAGTCCAG
Organism: Leptobrachium leishanense; assembly: GCA_009667805.1. NCBI lineage: Eukaryota > Metazoa > Chordata > Amphibia > Anura > Megophryidae > Leptobrachium > Leptobrachium leishanense. Next base: position 34,687 of record RXON01000789.1, on the reverse strand, counting down.
AATAGAGTGACAGTCCATGTTAATGAAAGGGCGGGCAGCTGCGTGCATGCGTGTCACGCGGTTCAGTCAGTCAGGTGGTACTGAGACTCAGTACCACCTGACTGGCCGGACCGAGTGTGACCTGCACGCAAGCAGCCTCACCAGGAGCCAGGCAGCTCAATGACAAATTTCTATCACTGCAGTGCTGGTTAAGGAAAGGTCCACTTTAAACAGCAGTAAGCAGACAGGGCTTCATATTCTGCTGAAACCCCCCCCCTTTACCTGCCGTTTACTGTCATCTTCTCTCTCTGGACACAAATCACATCCCCCTCCCCTCTCCTAGAGCTGCTGCGGGGCAGGGGAGGAGCTATGGAGGGAGGAGAGGGGGATTTTTATTCTATTCGATTTTATTCTGTATGCAAACGCCATGCTCCGCTGCTCGTTGTTTGAGAACACCGCTCAAAGCTGACACACAGTGACAGTGGCACCTCCTAGTACCCCCTAAAGACACCCCAATAATCACTGGTACCTGGGGCGGCCCGCCCTCCGCCACTCCTCTAAGTACACCACTGCTCTGGTGATATGCTCACACACAAGTTTGGCAAACTGCCAGCAAGTACGGTGCTGTTTGAAGGCAGTGCAAATCCCCATAGAGAAGTAATGGTTAATCTATTCAGAGAACACCAAACAGCAGAGAAATGACAGTGAAATGCCCTGATGTTCGGTGGTTTCAATCAGCAGGTTTATTCAGGCGAACCCCATAGGTTTCAATGTTAAAAATATTCCCGTTTTTTATGCAATATCTAATAAACCATTTATTATTTTAATCTGCAGTAAAAAGTCTTTATTTATTTATTGATTTTTTTTTGTACCTTTTAGTGATTTTTCAGAATTTTTTGGGCTAAATTCCCCCCCTTTTTTTAATAGCGGTTCTCCTTTTTCTGTAACAGAACTTTTTATTATCAATCATAGGATCTTATATGTAAATTCCAGACATTTTCGTTTAGTAGTTCTTTTGAAAACAGCAGGCCATGGGTTTGCGGTGGCAGCATACAGCGGCCGACTCCATGCACTTTGGGGACCCTGCGATGAATGGTGAATTCACTGCAGGGTTGGGAAATTTTATTCCCCGAAGTGCAGGGAACTACAGAATAGACATGTGCACAGCACAAAATTTCGTTTTGAACTAATGGATTAGTCCTAAAATGCAATTTATTTAGTTGCTAAAGAAATTCGTTTTCAGTTCTTTAGTTTGAAAACTAATTTCATTCATCCGAAAACCAGTGGATACAATTACTATTGTAGTGGCTCCTCAGAGAGATGAGATCGCTGCTTGTTACAGTATCTCTCAATCTCAGCACAATGTGGGCCATATTACATAGTTGGTGCTAACTTAACCAGAGCTGTTGTAAACTTACCAGAGCCATTATAGCCTATGGAGGTTTTCAGTTTACAACAGCTCTGGTTAAGTTAGCACCAACTCTGTAATACTGCCCCGTGTCAGGCAAAGCTGTTACAGTAACTGACTGCTGCTCATCACAGCGCTCAGAGTTTCAGTAAAACTAGTAAATAAGAGGTTAGAACCTTATTATTTCCTTGTTTTACTGAAACTGAGCGGTTACAGTCAGTTACTGTAACATCTGAGCCTGATACATTGCACTGAGAGATAAAATAACAAGCAGCCGATCTCAACGCTCACAGACACTGGATTTAAAGGGCTAAAAAAAACGCTCCTCTCTATATAATGTTTATAACATCCTCCTGCATTAATTAATACCCCTCTCTGTATAATGTATACAACATCCACCTGCATTAATTAATACCCCTCTCTGTATAATGTATAGACCATCCTCCTGAATTAATGTCCCTCTCTGTATAGAACATCCTCCTCAATTTATACCTTTCTCTGTATAATGTATATAACATCCTCCTGCATTAATACCCCTCTCTGTATAATGTATAGAACATCCTCGTGCATTAATTAATGCCCCTCTGTGTAGAACATCCTACTGCATTGGCAAGTGGAGGGTGCAGAACTTAGGATGTTGCGCTCTTCAGTGCTGGTCTCCTTCACTCCTCAATGTAATATCACAAAAAGGACTGAAACTAAAATGTAGTGCATTTTATTTTAGTTTCTTTCGTTTTTTGTACTGAGCAGTTTCGCATCTCTTGAGTCATACGAAAACTAAATTATCCCAAAATTCGGACTAAATCTTTTTAGTACTAAAATTAATGCACATGTCTACTACAGAACACCAAAATGTTGGCGTCATTTCGGTGCTCTGTGAGTAACCCAATTAGTGGTGAGGTTTTTTGTTGCCCCCTGGAAAGTGAAAGCCTAGGCCTTGCCTACCCAGGACATACTTGAAAATTAGTGACATCTCAATGTTTCCTTCCTGGTAAAATAGTTTACAAAACTATTTTTTTGGGGTGGGACCCGGCGGGGTGCCGCCCTAGGCCTAGGCCTTGTTGGCCTAGGCCAAAATACACCAGTGCCTCTAGCTTATCTTCATTGGCTTTGATGTTTCAAGCAGAGATTTCTTTTTTCACGCTGGCTTTTTTTTTTTTTTTTAGGGGTGGGGCCACCCAGCGGTCCGCCGCCCCCTGGAAAGTGCCGCCCTAGGCCTGGGCCTTGTTGGCCTAGGCCAAAATACACCAGTGCATAGGAGGAACATGCACCATACATATCAATTTTCAACTGAACAATTCAAAGGCGTCTCCTCTCAGATCACCCCCCCCCAAGGAAGACATGAAAGTGACTTTGATAATTTTTCCAAAGTGATCCAATTATTGTCCTCACTGAACCAAAAGTATCGTTTACACGGATTTCATAGAGTTCTAAGTTGTCTGCCCTGGTTTTAGAACTCTTATTAAATTGCATACAATTTTCATTTCACTTTAATAATATCCCCTCTGTTTCTAATAGTAATGTTCATTATAAGCAGGCAAAGATAATAATCATCATACCTTGCCATAGATTACCACATTTACAGATCCTTTTAAGATGATGTACCAAGAAGTACCTTCTTCACCCTGGTTAAACACTGTGAAAGCAAACAAACAAAGAACACGTGATTTAAATAGGAAAAAGCACGCCAATACATTAGCTATTACTTTATATTTCTGTGCCTGCATCCACCTGTAGCTAGCTCTGGCAACAATGTTGTGCTCTGGCTATTTAGATAACATCAAGATAACTCTGATAGTCTCTAATGGTTTCTTTAGATCCATCTTATGTGGTTTGGCACCTCTTCCATTATTCCTTGGACACTAAAAGGTGATGTAAGTAGAGAATGTTTACAAATTGTCTGCAGCTATTATGCACGGAATTGTACTTATGAGATCACATTAAAGTAACTCTTTAGGCACCATAACAACTTCATTGTATTAGAATGGTCATTGTGCAAGGACTCTGTCCCTGCAGCCCCAGCTTATAAAATTATTACTTATCCATGAAAAACGCTTTTAAAGCTCAAAATTTCAAAACCACCCAGACTCCTGTCAATCAAACCCAGGTATTTACATCTATCACCAGGGCCACTTCATAAAGTTCATTCCATACGCAAGTATTACAACTTTTGTTATGATTCTTATTATTTAGTTATGTGTTGATGCAAACATGTGTTTTCACAGATACGTGTAAAATCGACACTCTGCAGGTAGGAAAACCAACTAAATCCAAACGTAACTGAATATATCACCCAGCCCTTAAAGCAGGCCTGACTTCTGGAACCAGACATTTAAAACTTACGTTTATTCGAAATTGTTAAAAATATAAATTCACAAACAACATCTAACACATTAACTTTAAGAAAATCAAAGATCAGCTGTACTTTACCTCATCTAGATTTACGTACTTCTAGGCAGAAATACCACTCTATTCCGGTGGGTGTCTCACAAAATACGGGCATGAGGTTATGAGTGCTCACGCACTACCTAAATGTCGTCAATTACTATTTCCAAATTTTTGTTCTAATTTAACCTCTTAATAGGAGCAAGGCTGTAGTTGTTCGTGGTGTGACTGCCTCACTTTGGGCCAAATTACATTCATCACGCAAAAACGCACGCGAAACGCGTGAATTTTTGTGCCAAGCGTTAAACGTTTACGCACGCACATCACCGCTGGAATTACAATCCTCGCGCACTTTGTCATTTGTCGAGCAATAACGTGCTTAAACCTGGACACGCACAAATGCTCGCGCAGTACCATTGCGTGCAGAAATCAGTGTGCGCACTGTTTTTTTCTCGCAATTCAGCCAAATAGAATTAAGGCTAGGGTCAGACGAACGTGATTTCTACGGACTGTACGTCCGTGCAGTACGGACGTACGTTAGTACGGAAGACGCAGTAATGGCCACACAGTCCGTTTATTCACTAACGTATATTTTGACGGATGTAGGAGGGAAAATAAATTAAAAAGCAAAACCATTTTGTCTGTGAAAAATGCTGGACGTATAAAAGCAGTCCGTCTGACCACGTTCCATCACTCACACACAAAGCTATGCGGACGTTGCGGACGCAGCTCACTTTGTGCGGCCGTTCTAGGGGTTGTACGTTCTTGCCTGCCTTGCGTCCGTGGGCCAGTGCGGACGTACTTCGTGTGTCGGGCTCTGATGGGCTTTCTTTCAGCTATCACGGACGTACTTTTAGGCGCCATCACGGACGTGAACACTACGCTCGTCTGACACCAGCCTAAGAACCCCAATTATCTCACGTTAAGTTTTTGCGCCTGCCAAAGTCAATCTGAGCATATATGCTGCAGCAATAATACATGCACAAAGAACTTCATCCATTGTATTGGTTTGGTATGAGTAGAATGTGTAACTATACTTTGCTGCATTTTTTTTTTTTGGGCTGGTGTATTTGGTTTCGGCCAGGTTGATAGAATTTGCCATTAACACCAGCTTTTAGGAGTTGCTAAAATTATGCGCCCAAAGGCTGTACGTTACAAACTGCGCATAGATTGTAATACCATCCACAAACCAGCGCACATTCGCATTTGCGCTCACAATGTTAAGTATAGGACGCGCGATGTACAGTAAGCTCGCGCAGGGTTAGCGCAGGTTCACCTGCGGTAAGACGATTACGCGCGTTTGTTGCGCTGACAATGTAATACGGAATTTGGCGCAAAGGGTTTTACCCCTCGCGTTAATGCGTTTTTGCGCTGGTGCAAACATTTGCGTGAAGAATGTAATTTGGCCCTTAGTTGGGTTTTCTAAGCCCGGTCTAAGGACACATTGTGACATAGACCGCTACATGCTTTCACTCCTTTTCCTTTCATGAGATCTCACATATTGGTATCGGTGTTGTACTTACACACTGTTCCTGCTTTTGGATGAGATTCAAAGATTAAAAATCCAGCCAGCTCCCGTTTGACCTTCAAGAAAAGGAACAATATTAAATCCAGCATGTGATTTGTATATTTCATCAGTAAATATTAAAATCCTGAAAATTAATCACTCGGGTTTTTTGTTATGTTCTTTTCACAGTAAATGTTAAAAGCAATGCACATCTAAACACAAAGCCTAATTATACAGGTGACGGTATCCATCTGCATAATTACTTAGAGGTGACATATGTATATAAATTTATATATTTTCTACCAAAAATAGGGTAAAAATGAAGATAACCAAAACACAAAAACAAAATGCGTTGGTTAGATTTTAAGGATCACCCTGGGAAAATGCAGACTGAATCCTGCAATCACTGAGCAGCAAATCATATTGCCTGGGCTGTGCTTCAGATATCCTGCAAACCTGGCCTGTTAGGGGAACTTGAGGAGAGGTTTGGGGACCACTGGTCTAGACTATTATCGGCTGCTGTGTGTGTGATTCCCTACACAGACAGCAGGGGCAGCACTGAGCCAGCCTAGCCTACGCAATTTGCGCAGCTGAATGCTACACTAATTGCGTAGCTCAAGCTGACTTCCTGGTTCTATGCTTTTCAGTGCCTCCAGAGGCACTGAGAGCAATTGGAAGCTTGAGCCAATGGGAAAGCTTCATTGGTCTCAAGCACTTCTTTTTTTTTTTAAAAAAAAAAAAGCCCCACATGGGAGGCAGAGCTCCCCATGGATTGATTGACGCAGGACAGTCATGTGACTGTCCTCATCAGTCATGGGGGGGTGGGCAGGCAGAGCTCAGCAATCAGCATGTGTGTAATAGCGCCCTCTATTAGTCAGTATTGTAAGTACATGCTCTGACTTAGAACTAAAAACCTATATGCAAACTTTATTTTAAAGAGTTGTAATAGCGCCCTCTATTAGTCAGTATTGTAAGTGCAAGCTCTTAGAACTAAAAAAATGCGAACTTTACTTTATAAATAGTGAGACTCTTTTCTCCTATATAACGATAATCAAATGCGTAAATTGCGACTGCGTATTTATATGGCTCTGATACTAGCCAGTGTCTCACCAGTCACTGACCTCACCGCACGTCACTGGTCTATAGCCATATTTTAGCCACAATAAAATATTGCCTAAAATAATTACTCGACCCATCATTTTACAATCAAGTAATTCCTTTAGCCATGGCAATTAACCACTGCACCACTTATATCAAGTATAGTCGATCTTCAAAAGCACCTGCTGTGTGCCAATTTCGAGTATACTCAGTTTGGTGATTTTTGGAAAAGACAAACAAACAAAAGAACTGGTTCCTGACAGTGGATGTATTGAAGATCATTTGGTAGTGAATGTGTTAAATTATCCTAATTTGAAGAAAAGAAACTGTACTATGATTGAACACACGTCACTGTCATTGCACATACGTAGGTTTAGCATGGAAATAGAAAAAAAGCACTTACCGTGGTTGAGAGATGAGATAAGGCTTTAATGTGAATAAGTTCTTCATAAATGATCGCTAGATCATCAGCACTTCTATGAATCGGCCTGTGTATTACAAAACAGCCAGTGTTGGACCCAGTGTTAAAAAGTATAGATTAGAATAATTAAAATGCATAACAATTCAATATCATTTCATCTTTTAAAAGCAGCTTCATGGAGGTTTCACAGATAAACAATAAATAATTTACTAGACACATATCTGTTATTTAAACCCAATACATTTGTTAAAAGCATCATAAATATCTGCTGTAAAAGCATCCTGATTTTGGATATAATTTTCACATATAAAAATTAACTCTGTAGTATTAGTAACAAGAAACATTCGTGTGAGATAGAGGTGTGCACAGCTGAGAAATTCATTTAGTTTAGTTTTGTTAAAAAACTTTTGTCTGAAACTGAATTGAATTCGTTTGACTGTCGATTCGTTTTAGTTATTTATTTCGTTACTTCGGATTTGTATCACTAAAAAAAAAAAAAAAACAATAAATCCTGCTCAATTACTGTTAGATTAGAGTTAAAAATGAGGGTTACAAACCAGGGTTTAATTACTGTTTCCGATATATCCACTTCATATCACATTCAATGTGTAAGAAACCTAATGATTACTTCTGGTATCTTCCATGTACTTTATATTGACGTACTTCCGACAAATACCCAAAAATAAAGAATTAAAAAAAAAAAGCAAAGATACTAATGAAGCTTACGATTTTCTCAGGAGCAATCTCATATGTGCGTCAGGTCCTGTCTGAGAAAGGAGGAGGAATGTGTCCTGCAGCTCTTCATCGCTTTCTTTTTTCTCCTCGTCAGTTGGCATTGGTGCATCTTCATTTTCATCGTCCAGAAAACGATAGAACAGATATTTATCTTGAAAGTGATATTCCTGATCCACTGGGGACAAAAATCAGAATCCTATTAGAATCCTGAAAGAAACATAGTATCAGAGATCCTGCACACACATACACTCTCTCGTCACTCTAATAACACTCTGCAAAGGCTTTGGGGTTCTTTTGACATTTCACTATTCACCCTATATTTATTATGCCATTTAACTTTCATATCCTATCATTTCAACAGACTCAGAGATTAACGGAACTGAAATCAAGCATTTCACATTATGAGTCAATAGAATTTTTTTCCACATCACATTATTTAACAATGGTGTGCACAGCCAATTTCATTAGGGTGTGCACCCATGGAGTGTACATTAATTACACATTGATGCCCAGATCATTTAGCACTGAACAGTTATTTTTAGTTAGGAATAACCAATGTTTATGCAATGATACAGTAAATTTTCATACTATTTATCCTTAACCAGATTTGGAACAGCCAAAATATCAACGTAGGGGGTCTCTCCCAACATTAAGGTGTGTCTGGGCACACCAGGCACACCCTGTGCGCACGCCTATGTCATGTAGCTTGGACTCCTGACTCATGTTAAGATGTCAGAATCTATCCAAGCACACACTAGATAAAATACATATAATACTGCCTATACAGAAAGATTACTCTCAGTGGCACCTACAACTTTTGCAGCCAGCAGAGGGCAAAGCAGAACTGTGTTATAATTGTCCTCTGACCACACACAAATGAAAGAATTGAAAAACAAGATTTTTCTATTTTTCTGCTAAAACAGTCAACAGAAAGTTCTGACATTATAAATCTATTATATAACCTGGTAACAACTGATAAAGAATAATATGAATCTATTGCCCACACCCTTGTATTGCTAGGACTGCTTCATCATTGTTTCTCTATTTATTTGGTCTTCCATACGAATAATTGAGAACAGTTTATACCTGATTAATTGGAAAATAATAGTGGATAATCATTTTAATGTTACATAAACAGTAAAGGTAATAAATATGACCTACCTGACCTGTCCTGCTAAAGTAGTCAAAACGTGCACGATACCATGTTAGGCTACAGCAAGTCACCAGAACACTTATTAATAATTTTACAGTTTATTTGTTAAAGACCTTAACACACATTTTCCGCTATGAGCATTTGAATGGATTTAGAGCAGCAGAAGAAAAGGAGTATATATACTGGCGACTTTGATACAGATCCAATTCTACGTGGGGAAAAGTCCTTTGTGAAGAGGTTTCGAAACCAGATTGTTCAGGACAGGAATTCGGGAGGTGTTACCACATAATCCAGGTTTAAGAAGATGAAGACAAGCTCAAATAAAGCAAAATAAAATGAACGTGAACAGCATTAAAAACTATTAAGTTGATGACATTTTAGTAAAGATATGCCTATGAGCTTCATTGGCAGGATAAAGTATGGGAACCCTTTAGAAATGACTGCAGTCATGCACACCTTTGTCTTAAAATCTGGATTGATGTTCATCTAAATTACAGTAATCAACAAACACAATCTGCTTCAACGAATAGCACACACATTATCGTATTGGTCTTTTAAATATTAAATATATCATTCAAATATTCGCAGTATAGGTTGGAGGAAGTATGTAAAACCCTAGGCTATTGACAATCAACAAAATCTAATTAACGTTGGAAATTGTCAGATTTGGTGTCCAATTAATTAAATGAGATTAGAGGAGTGGGTTAGAGCTACGTAGACATTTTGAGATTGCAATTCGCATAAAGCATCTGTTGATGTGAACCGTACCTCACATAAAAGATCTCTCAGAAGTCCTATGATCAAGAATTGTTGTATTGCATAAAGCTGGGAAGGGTTACAATGTTAGACATATAGGTAACCCTCAACCTTGACCCCACCCTTCATTTCAAAGCTGCTGCAGATTAGAACGTTGCATGTGGATGACAATGGGGAGGGGGACCCTAAAGCATGGCATGCATTATACTGAAAGGTTTGTTGAGAGTGTATGTAGTGTTCACAGAGTTAAAAGAATTTGGCAACTTATCATAATGTACATTTTGTCCAGACGGCAAAACCCACACAGTAATATCTGAGTTGTTTGAGTAAAAAGAGAGCGTTGACACATTGTAACAAACAATATTTACAAAGTTAACCTGGTGGTGGACACTTCTCTTAAAACTATTTGAGATTTTCACTATGGGTTACTGAATTCCCCACATCCCCATGTGAATTTCTGTGCCTCCCAACTCTCTTAAAGAGAGCCGTTGGACTGTACATAATGTAAAACATCAACAGCAGCTTAGACCGTACTTCGAAGGTTTGTAACTGGTTTACCATATATTTCTCATGTATTCAGTCAAGAAAAGTGAGAGTTATTAATACAGACCCTACTACCTTTCACCTCTAGTAGTCCTCCCTATCTCTACTCAAGCTTTATGACATAGTACAAATAATAACACATTGCATACAACAAAATAACAAAACTACATGTTCATACATTTCCTCTTTTTGTTTTACAAAACACTGGATACAAAATATTTGAAAAATAAATCCCTTTTTTGCAAAATTTTGAAATTCACAAACTCTCTGGTTCTTCAAACGGTTTTCTCTTTTAGTATGTAGTATATCTGCTCATAACTCATCCTTACCATGATTAAGAACGCCTTCTTCAAGTAACACCTGCCACATTCCCACAGCTTGCGATCTTGAATGAACACAAGAGTTCTGCTGCATCAGCCAATCTACAAGCTCTGTTCCTACACAGCACTGCCTGCAGAAGATACACAAATGTGTTAATGACTTAAAAACATAAAAAAACACATTTATATCCTCTTACATTTTCAGCATTTTCACAGAAAAGGGGGGACAATGTTGTTCAATTTCCCATAGTGCTCTGGTGGTAACTTTACAACCGAGTGGAAAGATCTAAAGGATATTCTCAGATAACACTAGAGTCCAAGACAAATGGAAGTTTGAAAGCCAACGTACTGCATATTAAATGGAAGCCACTGCGATGCATGATTTTAAAGGAAAACGGAGAGCACCACAATGGCTTCATGTGTTTTTAGTTTTCAGGCGTTACCTTAAAAGAACAAGTTGACCAAGGTAACGAGGCTCAGCTCAAAAGAATATTTGTTACAGAAAATGAAATATATCTGTTGCTTTGTGAGTTGAGTGGAAGTCATCTTTCATATACCTGGGGTGCTAACATCCCACGTATGAAAAAATAACTGCTACATAATGATGTATAATGGATATACCAATGTCCCAACACTTTCACCTACATTCAAATTCAGCCTCGAGCCACCATGTTCTGTTCCACCTTACCCAAGCCAATAATGGTTGTTATACAGACTTTGATGTGTGTATGAAGAAGTAAGGGGGCATTTCAGTAACAACGCAAAGTGATAAATTTGGAGATCACACGTCTGATATAAACCTGTCACTCAAAACAGCATTCCGTGCGTAGTAAAGCATGAAGACAGTTACAGCCCGAGAAATGGGCTGAAACCAAGTGAGACTTGTTGACCCGAAAAAGAAAAACAACAGAAGAATGTTTCAGTTCCTGAACACCAGAGAAAATGGTATGTTCTGAATAGCTGTGTCCTCCGTCCTTGACCCGGCTTTTCTAGATGCACGCTATTATTTTGATAAATGAATCTACGGAAAAGGGTTGTTGCAACTAAAATGTGGTTATTAAGTATCCGTGAGGACACATTTTAAGTAACAGCTGGCTCAAATATTTTTAAAAAGAAAGTTCAAATGTGTAGTTTCTTATTTTGCTGCTTTTTTTAAATTTTAGAACAAAAGAAAAACTATCAAAAAACCTGTACTTTATGAACAAATGTATTGCTAGGGTAAATATGTAACGCTGGATTATTTAGCATTCTTATCTCATACGACGGTGAGCAACTTTTTGATTTTTTTTTTAACAATATCTATATAGAAAATATTTACTGTAAATGATTTTCTTAGAGGTCATGTAGAGGATTGGAAATGTCCAAAATGGGCTGTTCGAGTCTCAGGATATGTTGCAAACTGTATAATACCATTAAAATATGAAATTAAATAGCCACACCAATGCTTTAAACACATAACTCACAATGTCTATACTGCAAAATCCGCAGTTACATCAAAACTTGCGTCGCGCTTCCCTGCACAAGTGTTTACACTTTGACTTTTACGGAATGCTGTATTTATGTGAAGTGTATTAATGGGCGATGCCAAGTTTTCCTGCTTTCTCTCCTTGATATCGTGCTGGAAGTCTATGTGCGGTTATGTTGCTATCTGGCACAGAGTCCCAGAATCGAGGCCTCGGCGACCGGCTGCTTTTCTCTCAGTTCTATTCTCTAGCGATATACCTGTATTTCTGGAAAAAGCACGCACTCGCACCATACAGTCGCTTTGCAGCCCCTGTTCACAAAGCAGTTGACACCCATCATAGGTACCTCGACTTTTCGTACATCCCGCCAAGTTTTCATACTGAGCGGGTTGCCAACATTTATTTCACACTGTATGGGCTATAAGTTTTTGATAACAGTGTACTTTTAAGCATGTTCTGAATTTGCCTGTTCTGTTTGACTTTTAGCTAAATATCGAGTTTGCCTCTTTCTCCAGTAAAAAGAGAGTAGGATCAATATGAGATATTAACAACGGCATTCTTGGTATTAACGCTGTCATCATGGACGAAAGAAACTCACCTGTAGGTCTTGAGATGGTATTTCCTATCCCTTATCATATGAGGTGAACGAGAGAGGATTGCATTCCGCAAAATCTTTCCAGCCCTGAGGATTCGCTCTGATGGAACCTTTGAAGATTGAGGGAAAGAACGTGTATTTTACGGATTGATCAAGGTTAAACTTTTCATCCCAATAACGAACACATTAAAAAAATCACAAATACTGTCATACGGCTAGAAAACATGTATTATACGGTTATAATGTCGCCCTGTTGCCTTTGCCTGGGAACAGGCCCAGATTTGCCATTTGGCAAACTGGACAAATGTCTGTTGGGCTGCAATCGTCCAATGCTGAGGGAGATGAACTCCGCTCCCCATCTTCAGGGTTGGTGCTGCTCCTGCTGAAAGAATATGCTCTGCTGCTCTATTGTCCACTGGGGAGATCACTAGATTTCACAATTCAATCCTGAATCTCTTACGGCTGAGAGTAGCCAATGAGATCCGACTGCTCAAGTATGCATTGGTTTGTCGCTGTAAGGTTATCCAGGCAAAATTCAGGTAGACTCCGAATTTTCCAGATCGTCACATGCAAAACCCACCTGATCACCATCTGGCATACACCCCCACACTTTTGTGTCCCTCATTTGGGCCTACACTATGGATAAAACCACAAGTGTTACTTATGAGTGTAACGCAGGCAAATGCAAAATGTCAAAGTTGGGTCTGTTCACATGTAAAACATACGATTATAACACTGATTTGTGGAACTGGTACCACTATTTTGGGCACCTAAACACCATTTTCCAAAGGGTATGGATAATAATCTGCCCTTTTATGACAAAATGAAAATTTAAGATCATCGTGGGTGCGCGATATGGACAGCGGCAGAACAGCGAAACAATGAGACTTCAGGAAAATGCATGGTCACCAGCTAGAAGACAGAACTGGATAAGCATGTGGCAGCCAGACGTACGTAGCAACAACAGCAGCAATCCAGCTTAGTTTAGCACATACATTGACTGGCAAAAGTGTCAATTAACAGAATTACTGGATTGTGGCTGTGGATTGTAATGACATCACACACTATTCACTTCACATCAGACTGCAGTTGCAAGCTGACAGCAAATATGCATTATGGGAAACACATTATAATGTCGGCAGATGAAGCTGGATTAGTGTTTCATTTGTCCTTTGTGATGATCCAAGTATTGCACATAAACACAAGGGCCAGAGCGAGTGATAGGGAGCCGACATACAAAAAGTCGTCACGTGTCATTAGAATTAGCGTCTCACTATTAGCGGATCAATGTTTGGGACCCAAAAAGGATAGAGAGGCATAATTATTGTGGATGGGGTTGGGAAGCCTTAAATCTGTAAGGTTCCCACATCTGGTTTCCATTTAACCATGAATAATAACTAAGAATGTTTACATTTATAAACAGAATGCGAAAACTGATGCAATTCTTCAACTATATAACATTTCGATCCTAGTGAGTTTCATAGAGTAAACATTTATTTGATTTGCCTCTTAAAATCAATTAGGAAATAAAAAAAAAGGAAATGAAAATTTCCCAACTCATTTTAATTGTAGAAGTCTTTTTGGGGGTCAGTACATATGTATTTTACTTTTAGTAATTTGACCAGAAATCAGACACCATAAATTCAGTCAAATAAACACCATAACCACTTGGCAACATCCCATTACCTCTGTAATGGTTTTAGCTTGATGGAGCGGGATTTGGTTTTCAATAAGAGGGGTCTGAAAAATAAGATTCAACCAAAAAGGAAAAAAAAAAAAATTAAACATAACGACAAAACATAAAAAAACACAAACAAACAAAAAAAGAAAACTCAACTTATTAGCATCATGCGAACAAAATAGACTTTCATAAAAGGTTAATTCAAAATTAAATATATCACGCGAAAAAAATTATGTATGTTTGAAATGAGCATTGAAGAACAAAAAACCCTAGAAATTATTTTAAAAATAAACTAAAAAAACAACTGAAATAAACAAAAATGTATTAGCTCATTATTTAAAGTCTAAGGTTTGAGGGACAATGAACCATGACAAAGCAGTAGGTTTCAATTAAAATATAATGAACAACATTTTTTAATAGTAATTTATTATACATAAATAAATAAATATATAAACAAATAAATAAATAAATGAGGAGTCCACGGGTATCATATCAGTAGAAAGGATACGGCTGAAATAAAAAAGGTGCATAAAATCGAAGTCCATATAATTTAGAGGTAAAAAAAACAAACAAACTAAAGCACTGCAATAGCTTAGCATGCTTGAAAACAAGAGAAATATCAATGTATCCTTCCTGGTAAAATACTTGGGGCCCTATTACATTCTTCATGCAAAAACGCACGCGCAACGCGTGAATTTTGCGCGAATCATTAAACGTTAACGCGCGTAAATCAACACTGGTATTACAATCCTCGTGCATTTTTTCATCCGTCAAAAAATAACACGCGTAAAACGGACTCGCACAAACGTGCGCGCAGCAATCATTGTGCGGACTGTTTTTTTCACACCATTCAGCCAATCAGAATTAAGAACCACAATTGTCTCACGTTAAGGTTTTGCGCCTGTCAAAGCCAATCTGAGCATATATGCTGAATCAATAAAATAAACACGCACAACTTCTCAATTTTATTGGTTTGGGTATGTGTAGAATGTGTAACTATACTTTGCTGCGTATTTTTTTGAGCTGTTGTATTTGGGTTCGGCCAGGTTGATAGAATTTGCCATTAACACCAGCTTTTAGGAGTTGCTAAAATTATGCGCGCAAAGCGTGTGCATTACAAACTGCGCATAGATTATAAATACCATCCGCATACCAGCGAACAAATGCATTTGCGCACACAATGTTAAGTATAGGACGCGCGAAGTACAGTAAGCTTGCACAGCGTTCGCGCAGGTTCACCCTCGGTAGACGTATACGCGCATTTGTTGCACTGACATTGTAATACAACGTTCAGCGCAAAGGGTTTTGCCCCTCGCGTTAATGCGTTTTTGCGCGGGGCAAAAGAATGTAATAGGGCCCTTTATAAATAAATAAATAAAATCAAGAGCAATAAAAAAGAAATGTCTTAATATGTTTGTTTTTGCATGATTTTTGATACCTGTTGCTTATCTGGATTGGAATCTTAGGTTTACTTCCAGCTCACAGCCCCCCTTTAAAACTGGATTAGCTGATTATTATTACAAGGGTTCGGCACCAGGTGTCTGTCCACTGAAGGTCAGATGTCATTTTCATGGTGCAGATGCTTGAGTATTTACACAATCCACTGATAAAAAGCAGTCATGATCCCTCTGTGACTTCCATTGTTCAGATACTCAGGCAGTGGTGAAGATTATAAATGGGTTTTCTACTTATGGTACCTGTATTTTTTATCCTATGCTCTTAAATGTGTCATCTAGCATCAGAAATGTCTGTTCCCATTTAAACAAAAAAAAAAAAGAGAGAAGAAAAGCTCGGCTGCCCCCCAAAAAAAAATCTTTAACATTTTTATTGAATTAAATAAATGTAAAAGCTGGTATAGTTTCTAAATATAAATGAGCTATATATACACCAGGGTTTAACTTTAGAAATACCTCCTCCACGACAGAAGAGGAGCTACTGTAGAACAGCTTGTTCTTCTAATCCCAGGCATAAATTAACCCTTCCCATACAAAGTATAGGTGACATCAATTTACAGTAGGGTTGCATTATAACCGTGCCCCAACGAGGATCGCAATAGTGACTCCTGGTGATAACTTCTGGAGACATTGGGCCCTATTACAATTTTAACACTAACGTTAGCGCTCAGATTTGTGAGCGTTAACGCTAGGGTAAGTGAATTTAGCGCATGCCCCCATATTACATTCCTAACGCTAAACCCAAGTGTAATCCATTACGGCATCGGAGCTTCTGCGAGGTTACTGTACTTTGCACTCCTTATACTAAACATGGGGAGCACAAACTGTAATTAGCGCTAGGATTACAAAGTCCTAACGCTAATTACCGCACCGATGCAGTAAAGAAAAAGCTTTTGCTGAATCTTTTAGCACGAGTTAAACCCCCCCCCCAAATCAGATACTCACCTCTCATCCCGCGGCGAGAACTGTGGCCCGTTCCACTGCTTCTGGCCGACGGAGCAGAGTGAGACTGTGGACACATAGTCCCCAGTCTCCCTCCGCAAATCACTCTGTGGCCCTGTGTGATCTCGCGAGAGCGAGATCATGCAGGGCTCGAGACCTGGCACCACAACCCTCCATGGAGTCCTATGGATTCCAGGAGGTGATACTCGCGGTGGCATGGAAGCGCTGACGTGTGTATCAGGGAGGGTAGCGCTGCGTTACGGGGCAAGCTACTGAATTAGCGCCTGCCTCGCAATATGGTGCTAAAAGAGGGATGCTAAAGGGAAAAATGCAGGCGCAGGTAATTCCCCATTAGCATCCCCGTTTTAACGCCACCTTCGTAATATATGGCCCACTATGTGTAATCTTGTCGTCAACCTTGGAATAGGGCTTTATCTCCTGATTTTAATGTTTAGCTGCCAGTCATGTTACATGTGTAATAATTGTGAATAAAATAATTTTCTGAATAGGCTTTTGGAATAATGTGTCAAAAACATAAATAATCTTCAGGTTTATAAAAGATAATAAATCACATTTACCCAGGCTCGGATTCCACAGAAATCTATCATTATAGCTTTGTTTCCTGTTTTTTGTTTCCCGAGGAATATAATGCTATTGTTTCTGAAAACATTGTAACACAAATGTGTTTATGATGGAGAGCGGTGGAATCTAATACCCAAACTGAGCCAGAAAGCTCTGAATATCATCTGGTTATGTTATTTTTACATTGTATCATTTTACAGCGTGAAAATATGCGCGTGTAAGCATTACGGCATTAATCCAAACAAGGCTCAATGCGAGGTAATTCTCCAGGCCACTCATTGCATGCTATAGAGACAAACTGAGGGGTAATACTCGAAATAACATTCGATTACTGCATGTGTTTTACGGGGGAAACAAGCGGAGATAATGGGACGCCGCGTGCCTCGCTACATGACAAAGCATCCTCTAAATATTCTGAGGATTAGAGAAAAACGAATCATAACACGAGGGGTGCAGATATGTTTTTTTGCGGCAGGTCAGGGCTGTCACACATTGCGCAGGAAACAAGAGGCTTACAGCACGGATGCGATCTAGCAATATATATATATATATATTACTTCTGATGGCAGAATGATTGCGACGCCTGGATGATTCCACATTGTAGGCATTGATTGCTCGTCTCTGTCTGATCTGAAGGTTTATTTATTTTAACCGCACTTCCAGCAGTGATTGCTAATGAAATTTCCCTGTAGTGTCTGCTCGAGGCCCTTCATTCACAAATGCTTCAATAATCTCCGAGCTTCATATTCATGTAATTTACCCAAAAATAGACTACTTAAAGTATCTCTCTCTTTTTTTTTACATTCATTATCTGTTTCGCACTTGACACGAGTTAGGTGCTTGCTTTCAAATGTTGATGCTCATCATTTGCCAACTTGCGTGATAAGTATTTGCTGTATATAAACAGCTTTATTAATGTTGAAAGCGCATCAGTTAATGTTGGAGTGCAAGGAAATGCACGTAGGATCCGAGAAATGTATGAAATCGAATGTAACCTGTGTTTCACTGTGCAACTAAAGATGGAAGCCTCAATGTCTGTGTCCTAGTAGAGCATTTTTGCAATTTTTACTACTTTTACCCATGCATATTGCATCACATTGTGTTCTTGTATGGGAACTAGAAAAGGGTCATGAGCAGAGGTCAAGTCGAGGGGGAATGCGTGGGAATGCAATCCTATTGGTCCCATACATTATAAAGCTCGCATTCAGGTTTTCAAACATATGTTTCCTCGTTACGTCATGATAAACATATGTGATTTATCATATAGTTTCACTAAAATTATATATATATATATATATATAGTGTGTTTAATATTGCAGAAGCCACCTGCACATCATAGCAATTCAAAGAATTGTATCCCAGAGCTCTTGTGCCACATTCCCCATATGCAGCAATTCTGGGTAGGATATGCAAATGACCTCTGTCTCACTTTTATACATCCTGGATTTTGCATATCCTACCCAGAATTCCTTGCTGCATATGGGGAATGTGGCACAAGAGCTCTGGGATACAATTCTTTGAATTGCTATGATGTGCAGGTGGCTTCTGCAATATTAAACACACTTATTATAGTGTGGAGGCTTTTTGTCTCACTTTTAGTCCTTCACCACAACCCTCATAGACACTGTGGGGGTATAGCCCAAACGGAGGCTACCTTTGCTGGGAAAAAGGTAGTCCAGGCGAAAGAAAGTTCTTTTAAACCTGTCCAGCAGACAGTATTTTATTTAAAAGGTTGCAATAAAACAGAAATGAAAACAGAAAATAAACCCTTGCCGCTCAGGCTCTTACTAAACAGTTAGATTCCCTATCTAACAAATGGTGAGCTAACCTCAGCCACCGTAAACTAGGGATGTGCGTTTCGGGTTTCGGAATTTCGGAATTTTCACGAAATTTCCCGATTCGTGTTTTCGGATGCGGCCGAATTTCCGAAAATTTTTTGATCCGAAAATGGCAGATCCGAAACGTTTTCCGAGCCGAAACGAAATATTTTCAGATTTTTCGAATGGACTTGAAATGTGTCAAACGAGGAGAACAGACGTTCCGAAAAAACGCAAATTTTCGGAAAAACGCAAATTTTCGGAAAAACGAAAATTTTCGGAAAACAAAACTTTTTCGAAAAAACGAAAAGTCGATATAAAAAACGAGCAAAGTGACACGAAAAATACGAAAAATGGTCGATATTCCGAAAAAAAATGTACCCGAAAAACGAGCCGAACCGAATCGAATCGAAACCGAAATCTGTCGAAACGAGCCGAATCGAAAAGTTTAAAAATCCGAAAAATAGAACCGAATCGAACCGAAAAAAAATCGGTGCACAAGCCTACCTTAAACCAACAAAATTACTGTAAGCAACCTTTTTACACACCTTGTAGCTCCCTCAGAAGGCTTTCTGAGTCCCAGGCCAGAGCAACGTCCTGGTTTAGCCTCCCCTCTTTTATCTCCCCTGATTAAACACCAATCAAGTAATTAACCCTGGGGAGAGACACAAAACCCGGAAATCCAGACACTACATGCAGCCTGAAAACCTGGTCTGGATTTACTACTTCTGCATATATGACAGAAACCAAGGGGAAATGTATCGCCCCTCAATGACCTTCCCTTTCCTTATGTCACTATATATATATATATATATATATATATATCTCTATATATATATATATTATATATATATATATATATCATACGAGGAATCCTGCACTCATGAACCGAAGAAAAAATGCCCGGTGCCCATCCGGCTCAAATAGACACCATATACACAAGGTATGGACGGCACTCACGGTCTTTCCAAGATTTCTTGAATTTATTAGAAAAAAAGATCGACGTTTCAGTCCACTAACCGTGAACTTTCATCAGGATATACCTGGGTATACCACAAGGTATATCCTGATGAAAGTCCACGGTTAGTGGACTGAAACGTCGATCTTTTTCTCTAATAAATTCAAGAAATCTTGGAAAGACCGTGAGTGCCGTCCATACCTTGTGTATATGGTGTATATATATATATATATATATATATATATATATATATGTAAATGTATCACATTTGAGTGTGCGTTTGTGGTATGTGCGAAAAGTTAATTGCAAATTGTGGGTCAGGAATCTTTCTCACACTTATATTTCAGGATGTGACACCTGGTTGTGAGTCAACTACCAACACCACAGGTGAGTGTGGCATATACATGCGATTTAAAGGGATGACAAAGGCGTATTGGTGCTAGCGATTGGTACTTGAGAATGGCTGAAGGGGTTAAACATAAAAAATAGAAAAAAATTTAGCCTAGTAGTTTGATCAGAATGTTAAGCTCTTCTGAAAAAATACTGATGGGATCAAGAGACCTGTACAAGGAGATGAAAAAAAAAATCAAATATGTTCACATTTACAGAGTTATTCACAGAGAGCCGATCTGGCCCCGAAATGGCACCGAACAGTGAATTTCCCCGTACGGTGCAATTTCGTGGCCATTCAGCTATTCAGAAAGCAAGCAGTTTGCCAAATTTTGGCAAATTGCCAGTTAAAAAACCCATTAGCGCTCGTTAATTCGAGATTCATAGCGCGAGTTTACTGTACTTGGCGTTCCCTATACTTAACATGGGGAGTGCAAAGTGAAAGCACAGAGTAACTAGCGTTAGTAACTAGTGATAGGACCAAGTGATCCTAAGAGCTGGCGCTAACGAAAAAGTTACCACCAGCTCAGAGGTGTAGGTAATGGATTGCGCTGCTGCAGAACCCCCCCAAAAAACAAATACTCACCTTTTTATCTCGCGGCGAGAATGGAGGACCGATCCGCTGCTTCTGGCCACCGCGAGCAGAGGGAGACTGGGGGAAAAAGTCCCCTGCCTCCCTCCGTGATCACTCCGCCAACCAGAATGTCATGTGACCAGGCAACACGATCCTCCATGGAGCGCCGCCCCCAGCATCGGCGAGCTAGCGGTTGCTAAGGGGCAGGTTGCCGGATTCGGCGCCTGCCCCGCGATCTGCTGGGAAACTGGGACGCTAAGGGGAAGTTATCAAACGCTAATTTTTCCCCTTATCGTCCCGGTTTTAGCTCAGGGCAGCTGATAGTGCCCATAGACTGGCCAGGAATGCTCAGAACTGTATATCCCTGAACTGAACCCCGGAGGGCTGATCAGCGGAACACGCTCTGCCACCCATGACCATTTAAAATTCATTATATAGTCCAGGTAGGTGGCCGTCCCTTTAAATAACTGTTATACTCTAACACTGGACTAGAGGAAAATACCACCAAGCGTTTCATTCTAGAATAGAGTCAAAACTGAGAAAAGGACGCCGAATACAATAAACAGAAGTTTTTCTTAAACTGTTATCAGATTAATCAAGTGGAGTATGAATTCCTCTTTAAAATAAAAATAGATGGAATCTAGCAGAGGAAATTAAAGTGACGCACGTGTTGTGGAAATTGAATGCCACATGGAAATGCCGAGGCAAAACGCAATCTTTGTGTTTTTTTTAATAACAGCCGGCCGTGGTTTCAGGCAGCTCAAAGGTTATTAGAAATTTAGAAGTTTATCATTTTACTTCTTGACAATAAACACTGCCCTGCCTATAATAACCATATCAGGGTTATCCAAAGAGATTCGAAAAGTCACCGCACGTTCGGTGACTTTTCGTTCTCTTCAATTCGGTTCCTTTTGCCGATTGCATTTCGGTGACCCTGCGGTGTATTCAGCAAACACCACAGGGTCCCCGAATTGCAGGGAAAAGCTGCCGAAAACCTGACGAAAACTAACCGAATGCACGCTGAAAACAAGCAAAAACATCTAGATTAACCTTCGAAGAGGAGCCGAACAGGAGCCGAAAAGGAGCCGAATCACACAGAGCCGAAGCAGCTGTGACGTAGAGGAGGCAGTGAATAAATTAGAAAAACCATTTGTATGAATCTGGGAAAAAGAAACGCTGTTTGCAAAGAAACTACTGAGCGAAAATCTCTGAAATTTTCACAGGAGGTCCAGGGAATGATAATAAAGAGGGCTGTTACAAAAAAAATAAGCAAACTGAAAAAAAAATTAAAAAAAAATCGGACTTTTATTTTTTTTTTAAAAAATTCAGAAAAATGCTTAAAGTATCCTAAAAAATCTATAAATAAAGAGACTTTTTGCTGCAGAATTTTATAATGAACGGTTTATTAGATATTGAATTAAAACGGGAATATTTTTAACATTGAAGTCTATGGGATTCTCCTGAATAAATTTGCCGAATTAAACCACCGAATGGCAGGGCATTAGGGGAACCTTTCACTGCTGGTTTGTGTTCTCTGAATAGCCGAAGCAGTGCTTTTTGATGGGGATTTCACTGCCCTCGAACAGGGACCGAACAGGCACCGTATGTGCAGGCAATTCGACAGGATTTGGCGAATTGCCTGCTCTCTGGATAGCCGAATGGCCAGGAAAGGTAACCGAACCCTGATTTTCAGCGTTCGGTTACCTTTCTCAAGCAATTCGAATCTCTTTGGATAACCCTGTATATATTTAGGAGAATGTATTACGGGCGTTTTTGGTAAACTCATGGTTTAGCAAATCTTAACCTGTGTCCTGGCTTGGCCAGCATTAAGGAGCTGCAGAGACATAAATTAGGTGCAAACCATTAAATCAGGGGTCAGAAAACCAGACCCTGTAGGAGCCATATTCCATAGTTGTCGATAAGATAACCACAGTAGACATTTCACATAACATTACACATAGCGACTCCTGTATCTTATCGAGGGGAATCACTCGCTAGTCCATTCTTGACGCAAACTGGGCTTGCGGCTCGAATGTGGTGTTTCCCTGTGCGAGCGTCTAAGAATGTCTAAGGAATGACTGAAAGAGTTTTCTCATATTAATTTGCCCTTCCTAGAAAGGACAATCAGGAGGATCTGGAAGATGTAGAAAAATATAGGTACTATGATCGATTTGGTCAAACTAGCTTTACCCAGTAGAGTCACGTTGTGTTGTCACCACGAGATGGATCACTATTTAACTGCCAATATCTTAGGCCATACTAAGCAAACTAGTGTTAAAGTGATTGCTGAGCCTTTATCCCTGGCTCTCCTGTTGTGGAAGACTATGGGCACTATTCTCTAGTGAACAATAACTTTAGCGTTCGGATGTGTAAGCGTTACCGCCAGGACAAGAGAATTTAATGCATGTCCCTCCATATTACCTTCCTGACGCTAAACCTGTTAGCGCATCGGTTTTTGCGCGAGTTTACACTTTGAATAGACTATACTTAACATGGGGAGCAAAGTCATTAATTAGCGCTTTGATAAGTAAGATATTACAAAGTGCTAGCGTTAAGTACCGCAGGGACACGCAAGTCATCACTTTAGCTATACCTAAAAGCTGGTGCTAAATGATTCTGCATTTGCGTTTGCAAAATCATTTAGCACCCCCCAAAAACCCGCAAAATGAATGCCATACTCACCTCTCATCCCACGGCGAGGACAGTGGCCTGATCCACCATTTCTTCTGGTCGCGAGCAAAGTGAGATTGGGAAGAAGTAGCGAGATTGAGCAGGGCTTGCAGCCGGGAAGCACAACCCTCCCTGGAGTCCTATGGACTCCAGGAGGTGATACTTGCAGTGGCACAGAAACGCGAGTATCCCAGCAGTTAGCGACGCGTCCTGGGGCAAGGTGCCAAGGTAGCACCTGTCCTGGAATATCCGCTAAAATGGAGACCCTATGGGGAAACCTGAAGGTACAGATTTTCCCTGTTAGCGTCCCCATTTTAGCGCGAACTACGGCATAGTGCCCTGCGTGTCCCATGATGTTCAGCCAACTGAAATTAAAAACAAAATTCAGGACCCCAAAACCACAATTTGTAAAAAGACTAGTTTTTTTGGTTAGCAGCAATGTTTAGGCTGTTACAGCCTTTCTCAAGCTCAGTACCTTAAAACTGGTCTTTTTACAGACAGGAGTGCTGGGTTCCTTAACCTTTTAATTAATTTCATGTGGAGTTTCTTTAGCTGCTCCATGGTTCCCAATTGACCATGAACTGGTTGAGTGCACAACACTTCACATGGTCATTGCTCAGCCAACTAAAGACATGATGGAGAGGGCTACAAGTTGTGTTCTATGGCCTGGAAGCCTGAGGTGACATCACTGTCCTGCTGAGATCCACGTAACGACCCCATAGATGTCAGAAGGCACATTCTAAGTTCTCATCATGACATTACCTCAGTCCCTGGTCTACATTATCTTCCAGCTCCACTACCGGATAACACTGAACATCTTTTAACAGTTCCTCAGAAACCTGCAGCTCATTCTCTCCCATGTTAGTATCTGATGGATGGGGCTTGGCCTAGGTGGGTTGTAATATATCTCTACAGGACCTTGTCTTCCCTGTCGGGCAGCGATGGGATCTCTTAGCAGAGGAAGCGGTTTCGAGTGCAGAATATAGATCTAGGAATGGTATGGGAAAGTCATTGTTAGCTTTAATTCATGCTGTAAAAGTACAAGACTTGTGCACCGAATTTTTTTTCGGTTTGGTTTGTTCGTTTTTTGTAAATTTTAGTTTCGGCTCGTTTCGGCCGATTTCCGTTTCGGTTCGGTTAATTTCGGTTCGTTTTTCGTATCGACTTTTTTTTGTGATTTCGTAAATTTTAGTGTTTTTCAGAATATCTGTTCTCCTCGTTTCAAAGTGTCTATTCGTTTTGACGTAAACTAATGGTTTTTCGGATCCGATATGTCTGTTGATACGATAATTCTGTCGATATGATAATTCTGCCATTGAGATTTCTTATGTTTTACAAGAAGGATACATTGAGATTTCCCATGTTTTACAAGAAGGATACATTGAGATTTCTCATGTTTTACAAGAAGGATACATTGAGATTTCTCTGGTTTCCCGGGAAGGATACATTGAGATTTCTCTGGTTTCCCGGGAAGGATACATTGAGATTTCTCTGGTTTCCCGGGAAGGATACATTGAGATTTCTCATGTTTTACAAGAAGGATACATTGAGATTTCTCTGGTTTTCCAGGAAGGATACATTGAGATTTCTCTGGTTTTCCAGGAAGGATATAATTGAGATGGGAATGATACAAAATTACAGAATCAGCGATATAACCGAAAAATACGATGTCCGAATTTACTGAAATGGAACCAAAATCAGGAATGGAGTCGAAATCACGAATGGAACGAAAATGAATTTCGATTTTACACATTTCTAGTCCATTCGAAAATTCCGAAAAGTTTTCGTTTCGGCTCGGAAATTTGTTCGGATCTGCCGTTTTCGGAAAATCGGCCGAATCCGAATGCACGAATCGGGAAATTTCGTGAAAATTCCGAAATTCCGAAACGCACATCCCTAAGTACAATAGGTTAACGGAGGGTTTCGATTCACTCTATCTTGAGGTATTCTTTTTCCCACCCACTTCCTTCCATTCAATATGATTCATACCAAGCTCTGAAAGCCTGCCTAATAAATAAACAGGCGAGGAAAGGGAAAAAAAAGGCATATTATTTTGCCACATTGAGTAACGCCAAAACTACTTCACCGAAACACTTGTAGTGGATTTCTACAGAATAACCATTCTTCAACCACATTGATCATTCCAGTAAAAAATTATGGCAATCTGAAAACTGGAACTCCATTTCAACCTACAGTATACTAGATACACGTATCCTTTTAGGTAATTTAAATGATACTATGAGAGAAGTATTGACCAAATGAAGGGAGGACTTTGGGTGAGGTTTTTGGATTGAGGCAAATCTGTGAAACATTGTGCTGCTCTCCTTGTGTTTAAACATAATAATAATAAGGGATGAGAAACCTAATTATATATTATCTCGGTTATGTTTTGATCTGTACGACAGAGGTCTCAGTGATACACAGTTGTCAAATGCTTTCATGTAGCCTCCAGCACGCAAAGGAAACAACATCATTGTATTATATGGAGCACAACATTGCATAAAAGACCTTTAAACCTCTCTTTAACTTAAAAAGGACATCAAATGTGTTAGCCTGGGGGGGGGAGAAGGAATGTATCATTTTAGAGTACCTTATTGCAGTTCATTAATCCTGGGCCAATGGCGCTGGTCATGTTTTCTTTATCGGATATCCCTTGAAAACATAAACATTATGCTCAATACATAAATATAATGAAGAGATGGAAATACATTGCATATCAAAATATACAGGGTTATTCAGAGAAAGGTGAAAACCAGGGGAATGGCAGGAGAAGAGAACAATCTAGACCAAATAACCGATTTGGAAAGTGAGATAAATGGGAGAATTATTCTGGTTTGGCTATTTTGACCTAGAATTTTCATTCTCCAGCCATTCTCACCTCTCTCTGAATAACCCTGATAGTGTATGATAAGGTCTTCCAGTGCATGTGACCCTCTTATAAGGTAGATGCTTCAGGGTACCGCTTCTTATTACCCAATCTGCCATAAAGGGGGATTAATGACCTATTGACTGGGCCGTGTGCCTGAATAAACCACGGAAGAATGTACCACCAGCACATTCCCCAAGTAATGCTCTCATATGAAATCCTCCCTGTTCACTGGCAAAGCGTTTTCTAATCTCCCTCCTTAATGAGTGAAATTAAGTTATTTGTCACATACAAACACAGGCTGTCTCCCATGCATGGGACAATCATAGTTTTAGGCCATTGTCCTGCTCTGCAATGTTTGTCTGGTCTCGTTCTTCTGAGGATACTGGTTAAAACAATAAAATGCAGTATGGGTTTTGGGCACCTCAATAAACATGGTCACACTACAAGAAGCGATATTAGGGCATTTCCTGCCCTTACACATCGCACTCCAAGTGTATCCTCAGCATCTGCAGCCTTGACATGGTGTCTTAGCCACCAGTCAGTGCCATGTCATGCCAGGATAATGCCCATTTGTGTTCAATCAAGGCATCAAGGATTAGCATCACTACTATTACAGTAAAGTGTGTGCAGTGTGTAACGTTTCATGCATATAATACCAACTCATCTTAGGCCCCCCCCCACTTACTGTCATTAGAGCCGGTCTCCAGAACACCATAAGGAGGAGCCAGAAATCCAGCCATATATTGACGATATTTCTGGAACACAAGAAGAAGGATAGACCTGTTAGTTATAAAAGTCTAAAAGTACAAAAGAACTTACAAGCATTTTAAATGTTGAGTCCACGTGTAAAATGACATCCAGAAGCACCATGAATCATCCAGACTGTGAATAATAACAGATTTACGGTTTTATCAGGTTTCTCGTATCTTGCTACCAGCAAACAGTGCATAGTTACACATGATGAGCATCCCTTATCCAAAAGGCTCGAGACCACGAGTATTTTGGATTTCAGAATCCTTCGGATTACGGAATTCTGCCAGGATAGCGCACAGCAGGAGAGAGAGCCACGGGGGGGGGGGGGGGGCACGATGTGCTGCTGATTTTATAGACACCGGCTGGCCAAAAAAAAAGCCAGATTTATCTAAGCAAATAGGTGCGAGTGTTCCATTGGATAATTACTGCAGTGATTAATACATTTCAGCTGGTAACAAATGAGGTAAAAAAATGTAAGTGAGAAGATATGATGCTGCCTGTGCTGAAGCCCCGCCCACACCTGTGCACATGAGAGAGATGAGAGGATGCTGTCAGTGGAAGAAAGCCCCGCCCTCTCTCTGTGTGCGAGAGGAGTGTCTGAGGTAACAAAAAGCAGCCATGAAACCGTCGTGTAATAAACCCCCAAAAAAACCTGTAAGTGACTTATTGATTAATAAAAAGGCATATATCTGACATTTGTCAGTATAGAACAATGTGATTCCCTGAACATACTGAATGAGCAGGTTTTTCCATCAGTGGGTTTTTTCTCCCCTGATGGCACAGCGGGCATATTCCAAGATGGCAATGCCAGGATTCATCGAGCTCAGATTGTGCAAGAGTGGTTCAGGGAGCAATAGGCTTGTGCAGCGATTTTTTTTTCGGTTCGAATGTTTAAACTTTTCGATTCGGCTCGTTTCGGCCGATTTCTGTTTCGATTCGGTTCGGCTCGACTCGTTTTTCGTGTACATTTTTTTTTAGGAATATCGACCATTTTTCGTATTTTCGTGTCACTTTGCTCGTTTTTTGTATCGACTTTTTGGAAATTTCGGAAATTTTTGTTTTTTCGGAACTTCTGTTCTCCTCGTTTCAAAGTGTCTACGATAATTCTGGCGATTCTATCGTGTTTTTTTTTTATTAAATAAAGATCCGAAATCACGAATGGAACCGAAATCATGAATAGAGGGAAAATAAATTTCGATTTGACACATTTCAAGTCCATTTGAAAATTCCGAAAATATTTCGTTTCGGCTCGGAAAACTTTTCGGATCTGCCATTTTCGGATCTAAAAATTTTCAGAAAATCGGTCGGATCCGAAAACACGAATCAGGAAATTTCGTGAAAATTCCGAAATTCCGAAACCCGAAACGCACATCCCTAGGGAGCATGAGATATCATTTTCACACATGGATTGGCCTCCACACAGTCCAGACATTAACCCCATTGAGAATCTTTGGGATAATGTGCTGGAGAAGACTTTACGCAGCGCTGCGACTCTCCCATCATCAATACAAGATATTGGCAGTAAATGCTGTGACATTGCATGAGCTTTTCGAAACGATGCTACGCGAATGCGTGCCGTAATCACAGTAAAAGGCGCTCCAACCTAATATTAGAGTGTGTGACTTTTTTTGGCAGGCAGTGCAGATAGCGATAACAGATTAGACTGTTACATCACTTATGGAAGGAGCTGGGGGCAGACATCGTGGCGAGTTACCCAGATTTATTGTTAGTGATGAACAATGTGTAGAAACACAATGGATTTCAACATAATTTAAATTGATGCTCATTACATTTAATATACTATCTAATATATGATGCAAGAAATATGTGCTACAAATGATCCCAGGAATGTCCCTTTATTGAATACTTTAACTACTGAATTAAAATGTAGAATACTGTATCCAGAGAGTAAGTTTTTATTTTAAACTTTGCAATGCAGAATGGAACATTCGTTTTTTTAAAAATCTTACTATACATTGTCACTTTTTCCTGCTACTTATGCCTTTTTTCTACAATGCCCTTAGACTTCTCTATTCTATACAGATACTTTGTTTAAATGTCATGTTATTAAATTATGTATACACTCAGCAGTGTTTTCTTAAAATATCCACACAAGTGTTGCTTTCCCTTCTCTCAGTTTAATGTTACCATTACCAAGAATTAATTAATACACATTTCTCTCTGTTTTGACTACAGAGGTCTATGAAGTGGCGTCACAGAAGAATTGCCTTGTCCAGTTTCAGTATCCTAAATGGACAACAGCAAACAAAACCCCAAGAAGGAACCTCACTATAGATCAGCGCAGCCCTAATTACGATGGCAGGATATTAATATTTCACTCCATGTTTTCATTCTAAGCATTAGAGGTAATGTTAAAGTGAATAAATAAGGTCCAGCAGCTTCAAAGAAGTAAAATTAAAGCCAATGAGATATTTTTCGGAGGCTGTAATACCTTTAAGTTAGATATCGTGACAGGTTCTTTTAGATAGGATTTATAAACAGTCCCTAGACCAAACTGTTCTTTCCTCTTTAAATCAGGAATGGCTCTGTTTGCAAGGAACAGAAAACGTGGTCGAGCAAGTGCACCATCCGTGGCCGTTATACAACTCTGCTTCTCCACGGCCTTTTAACAATAGACCCCAGGGATCCAGTTACGGGGAGATTAGGAGAATGAATACATTTTGTACGATTTGAGACAAAATATATAAATTATCTTCGCCTCCGCTGTGTTCGGATTGTATTTCAGAACTCGGCTACTTTGGTGCAGAGCCTCCAAGTCATTTGTCCACTGACCAGGAACCAACGCTCAAGGTTTAGGGAACAACGAACTCCAAAATAAAAAAACAAGATGAATCATGCATATAATAACAGGGCACAGCATGTATCGCACAGCTTTACAGAGCAGTAGGCGCTACAATAAATGATGAAATTGGCAAAGCATTCACCTGAAATCCTTTTCTGCTGATACTTTTATTCACAGTGAATCGGAGAGCGCACTTTCTGAAGGTGCCTTGTATACTTTACTGCCTTGTAAAATGCATTGTTAGTGTTTCACTTTCAGGTTTGTAACAAATACTATAAATATTGCATGAAGAAAACAACTTTTTATAGGTATTTAAAATGTGGATTTTATCTCCAAATCAATTTACATGCACTTAGAAGACAATCAGGGTTATTCAAAGAGAATCGAAAAGTCACCGCACGTTCGGTGACTTTTCGTTCTCTTCAATTCGGTGCGATTTGGCGATCCCATTTCGGCGACCCTGCGGTGTATTCAGCAAAGCACCACAGGGCCGCCGTAATTCAGGGAAAAGTCGCCGCAAACCCGCCGAAAACTCACCGCAAAAGCAGGGTGAACGCACACCGAAACCCGCAAAAACATCTGGATTAACCCTGCCGAACACGCCGGAGAAACCCGAGTAGGAGTGGATCACACGCAGCACAGAGCAGCCGCCGGAAAAACCCGACACCGCAGACGAATGGAGTGAAAAAAAAACAGTACACTTGAATGTTTGAAAAGTGAAACGCTGTTTGCAAAGAAACTACTGAGCGAAAATGTTTGAAATTTACATATGAGATCCAATGAATGATAATAAAAAGGGCTGTTACAGAAAAGAAAAAAACGGAAAATTTTTTTGCAAATAAATCCCGAAAAATGCTTAAAAGATCCTAAAAAATCTATAAAGAGACTTTTTGCTGCAGAATATTATAATAAACGGTTTATTAGATATTGAATTAAAACAGGAATATTTTTAACATTGAAGCCTATGGGATTCGCCTGAATAAACCTGTCGAATGAAGCAAACGAATGGCAGGCGCATTTCGGCAACTTTTCACTGCTGGTTTTCGTTCTCTGAATAGACGAAGCTATGGGGATTTCACTGCCCTCGAACAGGCACCGTATGTGCAGGCAATTCTCCAACATTTGGCAAACTGCCTGCTCTCTGAATAGCCGAATGGCCAAGAAAGGTAACCGAACACTGATTTTCAGCGTTCGGTTACCTTTCGGTAGCCATTCGGATCTCTTTGAATAACCCTGAATATTTTCTAAATGCAGATTCTTTGTTGTCATTTTGGTTGTATTACGTTCTCACATTTGGTAAAGGGCTGTGGAAGATGTTGTTGCTGTTTAAATGATAATAATGTTTCTTCCTCTCTCCTTCATGTCTTTTCCATTTGGTATTGTTTAGATTTTTATATATGTTAAATACTATGTTATAATATTCTAACACTGATAAAATGTTTTTATTGTTGCAGGACAGCTGTTTTTTCTGTGTTTTTTCTCATATAAAACACTTAAAGATGATGTTATACAGGGCCTACCCTGCACTTTCTTTGAACATTGCACCGGATAGTCTCCATGATCTAATAATGCCATGAAACTAAAACAAACCAACTAATTAAAGCTACCTTCAGAGGAAGTGTCAGGATTACCATTTTTTATTTTGCAGAAAAAGATTTTTCCATTTAAAAAAAACAACAAGAAACCTCAAGATGTTCTTGACACCCTCATCCTTTAACATTTTAGTTTGATTTTACATTACTTTATATCCAGCGTCAGGCTCCCTCGGTGCTGATCTGGTTGAGACGGGCTGCCGGCATCCTGCAAGCCACAGTGGTCATGTGACGGTGGGGGGCTGGTTGCTCAAGCAAGCATCCAGCCAATCCAATGGCTCTCAAGGCCGAGCACATTAAGAACTATTGATGGGAACTGGGTCCCGAAGGTCCCATAACCCAGGAATCTAAGGACATCACTAAACTACACAAATTGCAAACACCCATCTATGTGTCAGGACAAAATCAAATGGCACGCTGACTACAGTCACTTCTCTCAAATATCTAGGTATGTGGTTAGACCCAAATCTATCCTTTGGCCCCACATAGAAAAACTCTCATCTAAACTGTACCCCAAACTAGGTGCCCTGTACAGAAACAAATCCTGCCTGAGCCCCGCGGTAAGAAAGCAGATTGTACAACAAATGCTTATGCCAGTCATTGAATACGGAGATGTAGTGTATGCAGCCGCCCCGCAAACGCACCTCCAGAAACGTACCACATTGTATAACTCATTCTGTCGCTTTGTGCTACAATGTAACTACATGACCCACCATTGTGACATGTTAAAAGAACTAAACTGTCCGTCGCTGGAATCTAGACGCACCCTTCACCTTTCCAACCTGGTGTTTAAGAGCTTTTCTGGGAAGCTACCACCCTACCTGAATAGACTGCTTCCCCCAGCAGTTCCCTCATCCTATAACCCCGATCCAGGACCTGCACCTTACTTGCAATACCACAATATAAAAAGCAAGTGGCTCGATCCTCATTTTCCTACAGAGCACCACAATTATGGAATAACCTCCCAGACGCCATCAAATCTTCCCCCAGTCTAAAGTCCCTTAAGAATTCACTATTAACATACCTCAATAAGGAATGCACCTGTCAACATGTAACATAGTGACTATATTTCCTACATATTTATTTTCTGTTAATCTGTATATTTGTTTTGTGTTAATATCTTGCATTTTACTACTTTTGTATTTCTGTAACCATGTTCTTGAACCCAGGACATACTTGAAAACAAGAGAAATCTCTATGTATCCTTCCTGGTAAAATCCTTTATAAATAAAATAAATTAATAACTTAATCCCACAAAGCTTTAAGCAGCCCTCTGAGACCCCAGAGGTGGGAGAAGGGCATTAAGGTCAATGTGACCACTCACCTGACATGAATTGTACACAAAGCCTAGAATAAATACATTTTATCATTAATAGGCTTAAATTAGTTCAGCCCAGTGGCTTAAATCTTTTTTGGGCGGTTTTCGGCTACTTTTTGTTCAGGAGATTCAAATGGAGGTTTACTGATATTTCTATTCCTGATAAAAATTCAAATCAAACATAAGATACAGCTTTAAATGGAAATATTGTCTATATCAATTCAATTCAAATATATTGCTATGATGATTCCTGAAAAAATATCAAATAACAAAATTTGATAAATGGATTTACAGGCAGACAAACTTGAGGAAATAAGGCTGAAAATGTGTTTAAACATCAGACTTTTCTAAGAGACATGTTTAACCCTTTCGCTGCTGAGGCTTTTCCCGCCCCTGTGCTGAGGTCATTTTTACTGGTTTTGCTCATCATGTTTAAACGTGTTTTTAAGGCTTATTTTAGTATATGACCCAGACATATTATATATCGTTCTTTCCGTCAGACTCGGTATATTCATAATATGTCATTATTATATGTATACGTCATGACCTGTCTGTATATTATAACAAAAAATGCAATAAAATATGTATTTTCAATAATTTACAATGTGTAAAGTGTTTTTTTTCACATTTTAACATGCGAGCAATTGCGGTTATATTTTGTATGGGGTGCGCTTGTTAAAAAAATTAGAGATGGGGTCTCGTTAAATTTTTTTTGGGGGAAAATTACGCGATTTTTAACAAACGCACCGCATACAAAAATCGTTAGTGCAGCATCATTGTTCACATTATAATTGAAATGGGAACAATATTGCTGCATTAACAAACCAAAAAAAATAAAAACAAGTGTTTATTTTTTTTTTTATAATTTTTTTTTTTTATTTTTTTTTATTTTTATTTTTCATTTTTTTTTTTTACAACATTTTTCACTTTCATGTCTGGTATCGTTGGAACGGCCATGCTCTGGCCGATCCAACCATACCAAAATTTAACCCCTAACTGCCACGGATCGGGAGATAGGGAGTTCATTGGAACTCCCTATCTCCACCGTTGGTGGCAGTTAAGGGTTAAGTCCAGGACTGGCGTCATCGTGCTACGCACGATGACGCCAGTCCTCAGGGGGAGTTCCCGGAGGCTTGGCCGACATCCAAGATGTCGGCCAGCTCCGGGAAAGGATCGCGAATGGGCGCTTTTCAGCGCCGATTCGCGATCCAGCTCCCCAGGGGTTAATGCCAGGCATCATTTGGAAGGGTAGGCTGTGCCCTTCCAAATGATGCCTGGGTTAACCCCCTGTGCGCCGCCAATCGGGAGGGAGAGAGGTCCGAAGGACCTCCCCCCCTCCCTTTCAGGCGCCTCCTCCGCACATGCGGGGGGGGGCGCCTGAATTAGGTGTCATCGCGCTGCCGCGATGACACCTAATTCCGGCGGCTGTGGTCCCGGATGCGCGGCTGACATCCAGGATGTCAGCCCGCACCGGGGGGGCCAGCGATCGGCCGGAACCCGGCCGAACGCTGACCCCAATGGGAGGACGCGCTCAGCGCGTCCTCCGCATACCAGCGGGAATGCTGAGGACGCGCTGAGCGCGTCCTCAGCATCCAAGTGGTTAAGATACACAAATCTTTTTGATACGGGCTAAACATAAGCCTTTTTGGTCATTCTACGGCAAACTGTCTTTTGGACCAGCCACATTTTTCAAATGTCTGCTCCAGCCGAATTGTTTTCTACTCAATCAGTTGATACTGTATATTTAAAACAATCAGCCACAAGCAGACAATATTTTTTTTAAATAATTGGCAGATAGAATTAAATGCAGCCAGAAGTGCTGTATGCAAGCAGTGTTCCTTCTGGTCAGTTGCATGTTACAGTTACAGTTACAAGTACTTAAACAGATTCCGTAGCGCTTTACAACGGGGAAGCACGAACA
>RXON01000788.1:0-15548 GCA_009667805.1 Leptobrachium leishanense | reverse complement strand
CCAGACCCAGGGCCCAGACCCCAAGGTCCAGATCCACGGCCCAGATCCAGGGCCCAGACCCAGGGCCCAGACCCAGGGCCCAGACCCAAGGCCCAGACCCAGGCCCAGACCCCAAGGCCCAGACCCCAGGGCCCCAGATCCCAAGGCCCAGACCCAGGGTCCAGACGCCCAAAGCCCAGACCCTGGGGCCCAGACCCCAAGGCCCAGACCAGGACCCCAGACCCCAAGGCCAAGACCCAGGGCCAGACCCCAAGGCCAGACCAAGGACCCTGGGCCCAGACGCCAAGGCCCAGATCCCAAGGCCCAGATCCAGGGCCCAGACCCCAAGGCCCAGACCCAGGGCCCAGACCCCAGGGCCCCAAGGCCCAGATCCAGGGCCCAGACCCCAAGGTCCAGATCCCACGGCCCAGATCCAGGGCCCAGACCCAGGGCCCAGACCCCAAGACCCAGACCCTGGGCCCAGACCCCAAGCCCAAACCAAGACCCAGACCCAGGGTCCAGACCCCAAGGGCCAGACCCTGTCCCCAAGGCCAAGACCCCAAGGCCCAGACCCAGGGCCCAGACCCCAAGGCCCAGACCCAGGGCCCAGACCCCAAGGCCCAGACCCAGGGTCCAGACCCCAAGGCCCAGACCCTGGGCCCAGACCCCAAGGCCCAGACCCAGGACCCAGACCCCAAGGCCCAGACCCAGGGCCCAGACCCCAAGGCCCAGACCAAGACCCTGGGCCCAGACCCCAAGGCCCAGATCCCAAGGCCCAGATCCAGTGCCCAGACCCCAAGGCCCAGACCCAGGGCCCAGACCCCAGGGCCCCAAGGCCCAGACCCAGGGCCCAGACCCCAAGGTCCAGATCCCACGGCCCAGATCCAGGGCCCAGACCCAGGGCCCAGACCCAGGGCCCAGACCCCAAGGCCCAGACCAGGCGTCCAGACCCCAAGGGCCAGACCCAGGGTCCAGACCCCAAGGCCCAGACTCTGGGCCAGACCCCAAGGCCCAGACTCTGGGCCAGACCCCAAGGCCCAGACCCTGGGCCCAGACCGCAAGGCCCAGACTGCAAGGCCCAGACCCAGGGTCCAGACCCTGGCCCAGACCCCAAGCACAGACCCTGGCCCAGACCCCAAGGCACAGACCCTGGGCCCAGACCCCGAGGCCCAGACCCAGGGCCCAGACCCCAAGGCCCAGGGCCCAGACCCCAAGGCCCAGACCAGGTCCAGACCCCAAGCCCAGATCAAGGCCCAGATCCAGGGCCCCAAGGCCCAGACCCCAAGGCCCAGACCCCAGGGCCCCAAGGCCCAGACCCTGGGCCCAGACCCTGTGCCAAGACCCTGGGCCCAGACCCCAAGGCCCAGACCCCAAGGCCCAGACCAGGTCCAAGACCCCAAGGCCCAGACCCAGACCCCAAGGCCCAGACCCAGGTCCCAGACCCCAAGGCCCAGACCCCAAGGCCCAGACCCAGGACCCAGACCCCAAGGCCAGACCCAGGGCCCAGACCCCAAGGCCCAGACCAAGACCCTGGGCCCAGACCCCAAGGCCCAGATCCCAAGGCCCAGATCCCAGGGCCCAGACCCCAGGCCCAGACCCAGGCCCAGACCCAGGGCCCCAAGCCCAGACCCAGGGCCCAGACCCCAAGGTCCAGATTCCCACGGCCCAAGATCCAGGGCCCAGACCCAGGGCCCAGACCCCAAGACCCAGACCCTGGGCCCAGACCCCAAGCCCAAACCAAGACCCAGACCCTGGCTCAGACCCAGGGCCCAGACCCCCAAGGGCCAGACCCTGTCCCCAAGGCCAAGACCCCAAGGCCCAGACCCAGGGCCCAGACCCCAAGGCCCAGACCCAGGGCCCAGACCCAAGGCCCAGACCCAGGGTCCAGAACCAAGGCCCAGACCCTGGCCCAGACCCCAAGGCCAGACCCAGGACCCAGACCCCAGGCCCAGACCCAGGGCCCAGACCCCAAGGCCCAGACCAAGACCCTGGGCCCAGACCCCCAAGGCCAGATCCCAAGGCCCAGATCCAGGGCCCAGACCCAGGGCCAGCCCCAGGGCCCCAAGGCCCAGACCCAGGCCCAGACCCCAAGGTCCAGATCCCACGGCCCAGATCCAGGGCCCAGACCCAGGGCCCAGACCCAGGGCCCAGACCCCAAGGCCCAGACCCAGGGTCCAGACCCCAAGGCCCAGACCCAGGGTCCAGACCCCAAGGCCCAGACTCTGGGCCAGCCCCAAGGCCCAGACTCTGGGCCAGACCCCAGGCCAGACCCCTGGGCCCAGACCGCAAGGCCCAGACTGCCAAGGCCAGACCCAGGGTCCAGACCCTGGCCCAGACCCCAAGGCACAGACCCTGGGCCCAGACCCCAAGGGCACAGGACCCTGGGCCCAGACCCCGAGGCCCAACCCAGGCCCAGACCCCAGGCCCAGGGCCAGACCCAAGGCCCAGACCCAGGGTCCAGACCCCAAGGCCCAGATCCCAAGGCCAGATCCCAGGGCCCCAAGGCCCAGACCCAAGGCCCAGACCCCAGGGCCCCAAGGCCCAGACCCTGGGCCCAGACCTGTGTGCCCAGACCCTGGGCCCGACCCCAAGGCCAGACCCCCAAGGCCCAGACCCAGGCCAAGACCCCAAGGCCCAGACCCAGACCCAAGGCCCAGACCCAGGTCCCAGACCCCAAGGCCCAGACTTCCAAGGCCCAGACCCCAAGGCCCAGACCCCCAAGGCCCAGACCCTGGGCCAGACCCCAAGGCCCAGACCCAGGTCCCAGACCCCAAGGCCCAGACCCAAGGCCCAGACCCAGGTCCCAGACCCCAAGGCCCAGACCCCAAGGCCCAGGACCCCCAAGGCCCAGACCCCGGGGGGCCCAGACCCCAAGGCCCAGACCCAGGGCCCCAAGGCCCAGACCCCAAGGTCCAGACCCAGGGCCCAGACCCCAAGGCCCAAACCCAGAGCCCCAAGGCCCAGACCCCAAGGTCCAGACCCCGGGTCCAGACCCCAAGGCCCAGACCCCAAGGCCCAGACCCAGGGTCCAGACCCCAAGGCCCAGACCCCTGGGCCCAGACCCCAAGGCCCAGACCCAGGGTCCAGACCCCAAGGCCCAGACCCTGGGCCCAGACCCCAAGGCCCAGACCCAGGACCCAGACCCCAAGGCCCAGACCCAGGGCCCAGACCCCAAGGCCCAGACCAAGACCCTGGGCCCAGACCCCAAGGCCCAGACCCTGGGCCAAGACCCCAAGGCACAGACCCTGGGCCCAGACCCCAAGGCCCAGACCCAGGGCCCAGACCCCAAGGCCCAGGGCCCAGACCCCAAGGCCCAGACCCAGGGTCCAGACCCCAAGGCCCAGATCCCAAGGCCCAGATCCCAGGGCCCCAAGGCCCAGACCCCAAGGCCCAGACCCCAGGGCCCCAAGGCCCAGACCCTGGGCCCAGACCCTGGGTCCAGACCCTGGGCCCAGACCCCAAGGCCCAGACCCCAAGGCCCAGACCCAGGTCCAAGACCCCAAGGCCCAGACCCAGACCCCAAGGCCCAGACCCAGGTCCCAGACCCCAAGGCCCAGACTCCAAGGCCCAGACCCCAAGGCCCAGACCCCAAGGCCCAGACCCTGGGCCCAGACCCCAAGGCCCAGACCCAGGTCCCAGACCCCAAGGCCCAGACCCCAAGGCCCAGACCCAGGTCCCAGACCCCAAGGCCCAGACCCCAAGGCCCAGACCCCAAGGCCCAGACCCCGGGCCCAGACCCCAAGGCCCAGACCCAGGGCCCCAAGGCCCAGACCCCAAGGTCCAGACCCAGGGCCCAGACCCCAAGGCCCAACCCAGAGCCCCAAGCCCAGACCCCAAGGTCCAGACCCCGGGTCCAGACCCCAAGGCCCAGACCCCAAGGCCCAGACCCAGGGTCCAGACCCCAAGGCCCAGACCCCTGGGCCAGACCCAAGCCCAGACCAGGGTCCA
The DNA here is from genome assembly GCA_009667805.1 of Leptobrachium leishanense. Classification (NCBI taxonomy): domain Eukaryota; kingdom Metazoa; phylum Chordata; class Amphibia; order Anura; family Megophryidae; genus Leptobrachium; species Leptobrachium leishanense. The sequence goes on along the minus strand of RXON01000788.1, from coordinate 11,621 downwards.
GACCCCAAGCCCAGACCCTGGGCCCAACCCCAAGGCCCAGACCCAGGACCCAGACCCAAGGCCCAGACCCAGGGCCCAGACCCCAAGGCCCAGACCAAGACCCTGGCCCAGACCCCAAGGCCCAGATCCCAAGGCCCAGATCCAGGGCCCAGACCCCAAGGCCAGACCCAGGGCCCAGACCCAGGCCCCAAGGCCAGACCCAGGCCCAGACCCCAAGGTCCAGATCCCACGCCCAGATCCAGGGCCCAGACCCAGGGCCCAGACCAAGGGCCCAGACCCCAAGGCCCAGACCCAGGGTCCAGACCCCAAGGCCCAGACCCAGGGTCCAGACCCCAAGGCCCAGACTCTGGGCCAGACCCCAAGGCCCAGACTCTGGGCCAGACCCCAAGGCCCAGACCCTGGGCCCAGACCGCAAGGCCCAGACTGCAAGGCCCAGACCCAGGGTCCAGACCCTGGGCCCAGACCCCAAGGCACAGACCCTGGGCCCAGACCCCAAGGCACAGACCCTGGGCCCAGACCCCGAGGCCCAGACCCAGGGCCCAGACCCTAAGGCCCAGGGCCCAGACCCCAAGGCCCAGACCCAGGGTCCAGACCCCAAGGCCCAGATCCCAAGGCCCAGATCCCAGGGCCCCAAGGCCCAGACCCCAAGGCCCAGACCCCAGGGCCCCAAGGCCCAGACCCTGTGCCCAGACCCTGGGCCCAGACCCCAAGGCCCAGACCCCAAGGCCCAGACCCAGGTCCAAGACCCCAAGGCCCAGACCCAGACCCCAAGGCCCAGACCCAGGTCCCAGACCCCAAGGCCCAGACTCCAAGGCCCAGACCCCAAGGCCCAGACCCCAAGGCCCAGACCCAGGGCCCCAAGGCCCAGACCCCAAGGTCCAGACCCAGGGCCCAGACCCCAAGGCCCAAACCCAGAGCCCCAAGGCCCAGACCCCAAGGTCCAGACCCCGGGTCCAGACCCCAAGGCCCAGACCCCAAGGCCCAGACCCAGGGTCCAGACCCCAAGGCCCAGACCCCTGGGCCCAGACCCCAAGGCCCAGACCCCAAGGCCCAGACCCTGGGCCCAAACCCCAAGTCCCAGACCCCAGGGTCCAGACCCTGGGCCCAAACCCCAAGTCCCAGACCCCAGACCCCAGGGCCCAGACCCCAGGGCCCAAACCCCAAGGTCCAGACCCCAGGGCCCAGACCCCAGGGCCCAGACCCCTGGGCCCAGTCCCCAAGGCCCAGACCAAGGGCCCAGACCCCAGTGTGTCTCCTCCGGCTCTTGGCAGCTTCACTTCCTGGCTGGGCGGGGTCAAGCAGCGTGTGAGGGCCTCCCAAGCACATTGCTTTGGCTCTGCCCCTCCATTCAGTAAAGCTGCGCGCCTGAGCTGGAGGGACCAGGCTGAAGAGAGAAGACTGAAGATTGAAGAGAAGAAAAGAAGAGAGAAGAAAAGAAGAAAAGAAGACAGTGGAGTGGTGAGCTAGGGCCCAGACCCAGGGCCCAGACCCCAAGGCCCAGACCCCAAGGCCCAGACCCTGGGCCCTGACCCCAAGGCCCAGACCCCAGGGCCCAGACCCAGGTTCCAGACCCAGGGTCCAGACCCCAAGGCCCAGACCCCTGGGCCCAGACCCCTGGGCCCAGACCCCAAGGCCCAGACCTCAGGGCCCAGACCCTGGGCCCAAACCCCAAGTCCCAGACCCCAGGGCCCAAACCCCAAGGTCCAGACCCAGGACCCAGACCCCAAGGCCCAGACCCAGGGCCCAAACCCCAAGGCCCAGACCCAGGACCCAGACCCCAAGGCCCAGACCCAGGGCCCAGACCAAGACCCTGGGCCCAGACCCCAAGGCCCAGATCCCAAGGCCCAGATCCAGGGCCCAGACCCCAAGGCCCAGACCCAGGGCCCAGACCCCAGGGCCCCAAGGCCCAGACCCAGGGCCCAGACCCCAAGGTCCAGATCCCACGGCCCAGATCCAGGGCCCAGACCCAGGGCCCAGACCCAGGGCCCAGACCCCAAGGCCCAGACCCAGGGTCCAGACCCCAAGGCCCAGACCCAGGGTCCAGACCCCAAGGCCCAGACTCTGGGCCAGACCCCAAGGCCCAGACTCTGGGCCAGACCCCAAGGCCCAGACCCTGGGCCCAGACTGCAAGGCCCAGACTGCAAGGCCCAGACCCAGGGTCCAGACCCTGGGCCCAGACCCCAAGGCACAGACCCTGGGCCCAGACCCCAAGGCACAGACCCTGGGCCCAGACCCCGAGGCCCAGACCCAGGGCCCAGACCCCAAGGCCCAGGGCCCAGACCCCAAGGCCCAGACCCAGGGTCCAGACCCCAAGGCCCAGATCCCAAGGCCCAGATCCCAGGGCCCCAAGGCCCAGACCCCAATGCCCAGACCCTGGGCCCAGACCCTGGGCCCAGACCCTGTGCCCAGACCCTGGGCCCAGACCCCAAGGCCCAGACCCCAAGGCCCAGACCCAGGTCCAAGACCCCAAGGCCCAGACCCAGACCCCAAGGCCCAGACCCAGGTCCCAGACCCCAAGGCCAGACTCCAAGGCCCAGACCCCAAGGCCCAGACCCAGGGCCCCAAGGCCAGACCCCAAGGTCCAGACCCAGGGCCCAGACCCCAAGGCCCAAACCCAGAGCCCCAAGGCCCAGACCCCAAGGTCCAGACCCCGGGTCCAGACCCAAGGCCCAGACCCCAAGGCCCAGACCCAGGTCCAGACCCCAAGGCCCAGACCCCTGGGAACAGACCCCAAGGCCCAGACCCCAAGGCCCAGACCTCAAGGCCCAGACCCTGGTCCCAAACCCCAAGTCCCAGACCCCAGGGTCCAGACCCTGGGCCCAAACCCCAAGTCCCAGACCCCAGACCCCAGGGCCCAGACCCCAGGGCCCAAACCCCAAGGTCCAGACCCCAGGGCCCAGACCCCAGGGCCCAGACCCCTGGGCCCAGACCCCAAGGCCCAGACCAAGGGCCCAGACCCCAGTGTGTCTCCTCCGGCTCTTGGCAGCTTCACTTCCTGGCTGGGCGGGGTCAAGCAGCGTGTGAGGGCCTCCCAAGCACATTGCTTTGGCTCTGCCCCTCCATTCAGTAAAGCTGCGCGCCTGAGCTGGAGGGACCAGGCTGAAGAGAGAGACTGAAGATTGAAGAGAAAAAAGAAGAGAGAAGAAAGAAGAAAAAAAGAAGACAGTGGAGTGGTGAGCTAGGGCCCAGACCCAGGGCCCAGACCCCAAGGCCCAGACCCCAAGGCCCAGACCCTGGGCCCAGACCCCAAGGCCCAGACCCCTGGGCCCAGACCCAGGGTCCAGACCCAGGGTCCAGACCCCAAGGCCCAGACCCCTGGGCCCAGACCCCTGGGCCCAGACCCCAAGGCCCAGACCTCAGGGCCCAGACCCTGGGCCCAAACCCCAAGTCCCAGACCCCAGGGCCCAAACCCCAAGGTCCAGACCCCAGTGTGTCTCCTCCAGCTCCTGGCAGCTTCACTCCCTGGCTGGCGGGGCCAAGCAGTGTGTGAGGGCCTCCCAAGCACATTGCTTTGGCTCCGCCCCTCCATTCAGTGAAGCTGCGCGCCTGAGCTGGAGGGACCAGGCTGAGAGAGAGAAGATTGAAGAAGAAAAAGAAAGAAAAAAAGAAGAGAGAAGAAAGGAGAAGAAAAAGACAGCGGAGTGGTGAGCCAGGCCAGACCCAGGGCCCAGACCCCAAGGCCCAGACCCCAGGCCCAGCCCAAGGCCCAGACCCCAAGGACCAGACCCCGGCCCGGACCCCAAGCCCAGACCCTGGGCCCAGGCCCCAAGGCCCAGACCCTGGGCCCAGACCCTGGGCCCAGACCCCAAGGCCCAGACCCCAAGGCCCCAGGCCCAGACCCAGACCCCAAGGCCCAGAACCAGACCCCAAGGCCCAGAACCAGACCCCAGGGCCCAAACCCAGGGCCCAGACCTCAGGGCCCCAAGGCCCAGACCCCGGGCCCAGACCCCAGGGCCCAGACCCCAAGGCCCAGACCCCGGGGCCAGACCCCAGGGCCCAAAACCCAAGTCCCAGACCCCAGGGTCCAAACCCTGGGCCCAAACACCAAGGCCCAGACCCTGGGCCCAGACCCCAAGGCCCAGACCTCAAGGCCCAGACCAAGGACCCAGACCCCAGTGTGTCTCCTCCAGCTCCTGGCAGCTTCACTTCCTGGCTGGACAGGGCCAAGCAGCGTGTGAGGGCCTCCCAAGCACATTGCTTTGGCTCTGCCCCTCCATTCAGTGAAGCTGCGCGCCTGAGCTGGAGGGACCAGGCTGAAGAGAGAAGACTGAAGATTGAAGAGAAGAAAAGGAGAAGAAAAGGAGAAGAAAAGGAGAAGAAAAGGAGAAGAAAAGAAGACAGCGGAGTGGTGAGCAGGGCCAGACCCCAAGACCCAGACCCTGGGCCCAGACCCCAAGCCCCAGACCCTGGGCCCAGACCCCAAGGCCCAGACCCAGGGCCCAGACCCAAGGCCCAGACCCAGGGCCCAGACCCAAGGCCCAGACCCCAAGGCCCAGACCCCAGGCCCAGACCCCAAGGCCCAGACCCCAAGGCCCAGACCCTGGGCCCAGACCCCAAGGCCCAGACCCCAAGGCCCAGACCCTGGGCCAGACTCCAAGGCCCAGACCCTGGGCCCAGACTCCAAGGCCCAGACCCAGGCCCAGACCCCAGGCCCAGACCCCAAGCCCAGACCCAAGGCCCAGACCCTGGGCCCAGACCCCAAGGCCCAGACCAAGGCCCAGACCCCAAGGCCCAGACCCTGGGCCCAGACTCCAAGGCCCAGACCCCAAGGCCCAGAGGCCCAGACCCAGGGCCCAGACCCCAGGGCCCCAAGGCCCAGACCCCAAGGCCCAGATCCCAAGGCCCAGACCCCAAGGCCCAGACTCCAGGGCCCAGACCCCAGGGTCCAGACCCCAAGGTCCAGATCCCAGTGACCAGGTCCAGCCTAGACCCCAGGGACCAGGCCCCAAGGCCCAGCCCCATGGACCAGACCTCAAGGCCCAGACCAAGGACCAGGGCCCAGACCCCAGGCCAGACTCAGGGCCAGACCCCAGGGACCAGACCAGGGCCCAGACCCCAGGGACCAGACCCAGGCCCAGACCCAGGACCAGACCCCAAGGCCCAGGGACCAGACCCAGAGCCCAGACCCCAGGGACCAGGCCCAGCCTAGACCCAGGGCCCAGACCCCAGGGGCCAGGCCCAGCCTAGACCCAGGGGCCAGGCCCCAAGGCCCAGCCCCATGGACCAGACCCCAAGGCCCAGCCCCATGGACCAGACCCAGGGACCAGAGCCCAGACCCAGGGACCAGGGCCCAGACCCCAGGCCAGACTCAGGGCCCAGGCCCCAGACCAGACCCAGGGCCCAGACCGCAGGGACCAGACCCCGAGGCCCAGTCCCAGGGACCAAACCCAGGGCCCAGACCAGACCCCAAGGCCCAGAGCACAAACCCCAAGGCCCAGGGCCCAGACGCCAAGGCCCAAACCAGACCCAGGGACCAGGCCCAGACCCAGAGGCCATCATATACAGCCGGTTACTGTGAGATTTATTGCTGTGGATTCTGTGATACCTTCATACACACCGCACATTACTGTGAGTTTTATTGCTGTGGATTCTGTGATACGCTCATACACAATGCACATTACTGGGAGTTTTATTGCTGTGGTGCTATGTTATGTCCTTTTTTTGAAGGGGGAGAAAAGCGGTTAGAGTTTGAGGGAGAGCCGGGGGGGCCCCATCATTTCTGATGGCTGCCCTGCTGTTACTTGAATGTACTGCAAATATCCGTACTACAGATTACAGTATATTATATTATTCTGTCCTTTTTTTCCACAAAGTTATATATACTCCTGTGAAAAAAATGTTCTTATGACTATTTTATTGGTGGTAGAGAATCCCTATAACCACCCTATTAGGGAGTAAACTAGCCCCTTGTCAGCCTTTCTAATACAATGCTGTTAGTATAGTCAGTCCCGTGCACCTCATATGGTATTTAATCGGGAATGGGGCTATGAACCTGTGGCTCAGCCAGGGCCGGCCCAAGACATTGTGCTGCCTGGAGCGAAGGATGAATGCTGCCCCCCCAAAAAAAAAAAAAAAAAAAACACGCAGTGTGTATGAGCGTATCACAGTACGCCACAGCAATAAAATTAAAACACTCATACACACCGTACATTAGAATTGTATTGCTGTGGAGCCCTGTGACACAGTAATGTGGAGGTGTGTATAAGTGTATAATGGAGCTAGTAAATCAGACAACCGGGTGCCAGTGAACAACAGCGCTACATAGTGTTAGTTAGATTTTATATTTATACTCCTAGTCGTACGGCTAATAGTAAGCTAAACTCACAGAATTTTATATACCCAGCAGAGCCCAGAAGCTGATATCCCCAGCAGAGTTTCACATACCCAACAGAGTTTCACATACCCAGCAGGGTTTCACATACCCAGCAGAGTTTCACATAACCCAGCAGAGCTTCACATACCCAGCAGGTTTTCACATACCCAGCAGAGCTTCACATACCCAGCAGAGCTTCGCATACCCAGCAGAGTTTCGCATACCCAGCAGAGTTTCACATACCCAGCAGAGTTTCACATACCCAGCAGGGTTTTGCAGAGTTTCACATACCCAGCAGAGCTTCACATACCCAGCAGAGTTTCACATACCCAGCAGAGTTTCACAGTTTCACATACCCAGCAGAGTTTCACATACCCAGCAGAGTTTCACATACCCAGCAGAGTTTCACATACCCAGCAGAGTTTCACATACCCAGCAGGGTTTCACATACCCAGCAGGGTTTCGCAGAGTTTCACATACCCAGCAGAGCTTCACATACCCAGTAGAGTTTTGCATACCAAGGAGAGTTTCCCAGTTTCACATACCCAGCAGAGTTTCACATACCCACATGCAGGCAATTAACTTTCGTTTTGTTGATTCACAGAATAACAATAGCAAAGTAGAAGAAGCTGAATACATGAAGCTTCATAAAGAGGTTTGTTGCTACATTTTGACAAATACATTTATACCTGTGCCTTATATTTTAATAAAGCTGCTATCACTATTATTATTATGGACACACCAGGAGGGCAGCACTCAGCCTTAACTAAAGCACAGAGAGAGAGTGTGTGTGTGCTGATCAAGACAAAAAGAACACAACTCACCAGGAGGAGAGCACTCCAACCAACAAAAATCAAAGATTTCAACAGTAGCCTATATATCCAAACATCTCCGCCTCTCCTCTGCCTACACCCACACTGCCCATTCTCGCCTCCAACACTTTGCAAAGGCCACTCCGTGTAACGTATCCCTCTATATAGATCATGATGCAAGTCCCTTTAGACCAGTGTTTCCCAAACCTGTCCTCGGGAACCTCAACCAGGGCAGATTTTGCAGATCACCTTGGGGAAATGCAAACTTAATCCTGTAATCACTGGGCAGCAAATCATATCACCTGTGCTGTGCTTCAGATATCTGTCAAACCTGGTGAGGTGGAGGGTCCTGAGGACAGGATTGGGAAACACTGCTTTAGACATTCCCTATCTATTTCTCCGATCCTTATGTGGTCGGTAACTTGGCTACCTCTAGGGACACAAACACATATATATCTGATATGACGATATGCCCAGGACAGGGGTAAACGGAGGTAGCCTAATAGAGTGGTCTAGAATCGCCAGAAACTGGTACACAAAGGGTGGTTATCATACAATCCAAATCACGTAGAATCAGAGTGGTCAGGAATAGCCAAAACTGGTACACAAAGGGTGGTTCTCATAAAAGCTGGGTCTCTCACAATACAACTGAATAAACTCAAAAAGGAGTCAGTTAATCACTAAACGAATAACTCAGCACTGAGGGAAGCAAACTCCACGACAGGGCGATGAGCCGGATCGCGCTGTCTGCCTTTAAGCACGGCGGGTCATCATGCCGCGCCCTGCCTGATCTCCCACACGACCTCCTGAAGCCGCCGCAACTCCTGACACCAGGCTGGTCGATGGCACAGCCGGGTGCCGGGGCCCCCTCCAAGCCCCCAGACGTGACACTACGGTCTTGTGGAATGACTTGCCTCGCCCTATCAAACTCTCCGATAATCCTCGGTCCTTCAAGAAATCCCTCAAAACCCATCTCTTCAGATTAGTGTACCACATCACTGATGCAACAACTCTTAACCCTTTCAGCATTTCAACAGTTCTCAACCCATTTAAGATTTTTCAAGGTTTTTAACCCTCAGCGCTGTAAAAAGTGATGGGAATTTTGTTCACAATATATGGCCATACATTTCTTAAGCCTGTCAACACCATAAATGTATCCCATCTTTGACAGGTCTTACTGTACACTACCTACTGTACACTGACCGCTATTATGGTATTAACTCACTTACTGAGGACAGAATCCAAACTTTAGCTCCTGCAAACTGACATCACCGTACAAGAGGGCACCAAAATTTTGGTGCTCTCTGAATAACCTCTTGAGTTGTGCTGTAAAAAGACTATTAGCCCTTTGCATCATTACTTCATTAGGTGTACGTCAGGAGTAGGGTGCCTTGTCAAAGACAGGGGCTATGTCCTGGGGATCCACTGTTAAAATATTAATAAACTGTACAGCGCTACAGAACCTGTTTAGGATATACAAGTCACTGTATCTGTAAAAGTGTGTGGAGGCATGACTTAAATTATTAGCAGAGATGATTGGAATCTGAAAAAAACTTCTCACTGGGGAGCATCAAAGAACCAAAGTTCCTTTTGAACTGAAGTGTGAAAGTCTTGTTCTGTGATCTGTTTGCACCTCTGTAGAAGGGGAGCAGGCACAAGGATAAAAAAATGTCACCTGCAGTAGTCTGAGCGGGGCCAGTGTTGCCATGATCAAGATCAAGAAGCAGGTCTTTTGTTCTCAGAATTTCATCATAAAATATGTTGGGCGATATAAGAAATGTAAGGAGAACAGTTTAACAGTTGAAAAGGGCTGGTAAGAGGCAGATCTTCCCACCTCCTGCTGTGTCCTTGAAGCCTGGGAGCCCGGAGAATTGTATAAATTTCAGCTACATATTTTGCCATGTGCTTTTACTTTTGGGGTCCATTCAAATGGGAGTAACTGTCGCTTTTAGCAACCCAGCTCCATGGCAGATATTCTAGTTTTGTAAGTACATAGGATTTATGTTAATTTTATTCTGTTTATTTTCTGTTTGTGGGTGTAACTATTAATTGTAAGCAGAAAAAAACAGTGTGCCTGGCAGATAGTTGGTCACAGCCCATTGCATCCTGACACTTTTAACGTCCTATAAGTCAGACAGGGTGATTGCGGACATATTTATTTATATCCAGAATTAATGTGCAAATATCTTATTCAGGTTTCAGGAATGTATACATGATTTGGGAAGCACCAGAAAATGCAATGTGTACAACATTGGTATTGAAAGGTTTGACAATGGTAAAAGTTTTTTTAAACTTTTTAATTTCTATTACAGGTCAATGAAGAATTTCAAAGGTTTCAGGCAACACAAGCCAGTTTCAAACAACATTCAGAAGAATGTGTCACACAACTGCGTAGCATCGCAAACGACGTGGACAAATTCCATAAAGGATTAATTATTGCAAGTATTACTGGGACCATATTTGGAATAGCAGGTGGTATTATCACTATTGTAGGACTTTGCCCGGCTCCTGTCATATTCGGAGCATCTCTGATCGTAACCGGTGTTAGCATCGGACTGGCTACTGCTGGGGGACTCACTGGATCTATTGCTGATAAGGTTAACATTAACACAAAATGCAGTAGGGTTGAGGAGATTATAAAGGTATTCAACAAAGAGAAACAAAAGATGGAAGATACGTTAAAAAGAATTGATTCATTAATTAAGAAAAGGAGTGATTTATTGGGTCGCAATATAGATATTGCTAGAGTTAGTGCAAGAGGTGTGGTTGCAGCAGTAGAAATTAGCCGACTGGGCCAGTTTATCAGTCCGAGGGGCACAGATAGCAGCCCGAAGGGCCCAGGCCGCTGCCGCTGTGTCTGGGGTATTTGCTGCAATTTTAATACTGGTGGATATTGGGTTTGTTGTTAAAAGTGTAAGAGATCTAATAAAGGGCGGAAAGTCTGTAGAAGCATCAGGGAGATCGCCAATGAGTTAGAGAAGGAGTGTGAAGACATAAAATTAATAGACATGTGCATTCGTTATAGTACTAATACGTTTTCGTCCGAATTTTCAGATGTTTTAGTATTCATGCAGCTAACGATATCCGAAACCCTTCCCTCCAAATTACAAAGGAAACGAAAGGAAAATGCATTACATTTTCATTTCAGTTCTTTTGTAATATTTGATTCTGATGCTGGACAGTGTGGACAGGACTCCCTGTGATCAGCAGATGCCGGTGCCCGATTGTGCTATTTAAAGGGAGATTAACTGGACTATCTCCTTCAGTACATACACAAACACACACACAGTGCCTCTCCCCCATCTGTTTAACTTTATAAACTGTTAATTAGTGGAATCTTTAATAAGATAATGTCTGGATCTATAAGAGGTGTGAGGAGCTACAGTTGTGTTCAAAATTATTCAACCCCCACTGAAATTGAGTGTTTTGGCCAGTTTGACATTGATTTTGATCATTCAGTCATCTTGCTTACAATTAAATCAAAGAGGCACGTGTAGGTCAGACAAATATAACATAACATTTATAATGAAATAACCACAAATGTCTTTTCTGTGCTCACATCATTATCAGTTTTATTCAACCCCCAAGTGACATTCAATCTTAGTACTTTCTTTAAAAAGTCCTTGTAGGATTTCATTCTGAATACAATTACAAATGTACACTAAATTCCCTAAAACCCTTTACAGCATTGGGGGTTGAATAATTTTGAACACAACTGTATGCAGTCACTTATCTCCCCAGGGGGCCGTCACTGATAACAGGCCTTTTATGGTTAATGATTCTTCCAGTGACTGCTTGTAAAATTAGACAGGGGGGCCAGGTATCTATCTCCCCTCCTAATCAAACTCCAGTTTGTGGCTCTTGAAATCAAAGGGAGTTCTCAGTCCGGCACATAGAGGAAAGGATCGTGTCTCGACCTGTAAAATATTTCTGGTGCATCTGACTTTACATTAAGGGAAAAAACTAAATTATATACAACACAGGGAACCTTTTACATTGCATTTTAAAAGGGAATTCGTTCATATAAAATCAAGGGGGAACGAATTGTAATAAAAGTTACATAAACTGATAAACTGAAACTGATATATATATCACACCTCTTATAGATCCAGACATTATCTAAAAGATTCCACTAATTAACAGCTTATAAAGTTTAACAGATGGGGGAGAGGCACTGTGTGTGTGTGTTTGTGTATGTACTGAAGGAGATAGTCTGTCCAGTTAATCTCCGTTCAAACAGCATAATCAGGCACCCGGCATCTGCTGATCACAGGGAGTCCTGTCCACACTGTCCAGCATCAGAATCAATTAATATTACAATATTACATTAAGGGGGGCTCATTGATAATTTAGACAGGAGCCCTGCAAACCTGCAAGGGGTGAGCTCCAGCTACTGCCCCATGTCTGCACCACAAAGCACTGCCACTGTGCCAGAGACATTAAGTTAACACACATTGTGACCCTTTATTTACTTACAAGGTGCTCAGTTTATCTAT
>RXON01000787.1:0-44579 GCA_009667805.1 Leptobrachium leishanense | reverse complement strand
GAAGAGGTGACCACCTCACATGACACAGCACTGGTGGGGGTAGGCTCGACTACATATGACTGTTACAAAGCCACTGCCACAGAGGCCTCCTAGGAGCGGCAGATGGACTTCTGTAGGATCTGGTAGACTTAGAGTTGTGGATAGAAGGCATGTCCCACAGTCTGTGGCTCTTCTTAATTCTTTTGAGGCACTTTCAGAGTGTAGTGGTGGGACGGAAGTAGGCTCAGACACCATAGTTGAGGAACCACCATCCCCTATGCCTAAGGTATGCAGGACTGCAACCAAGAACAATAAGGGAAAGGTGGGACATGATAGAAGGCCATTGTTGCTGGGTGATTCTATCATAAGAGGTGTTGAGCTGGAGAGTAGTGGTTTGGTGAGATGTCTTCCTGGGGCTACTGCTCGTAGAGACAAGAGACGTATTCTCAATATTGTCAAACAAGCAAAGCAGCAAGGGGAAGTGGATGTTCTAGTCCATCTAGGGACAAATGACTTGGCTAGCAATGAGGTTTCTGAGATTAAGGAAGATTTTTGTGTTCTTGGCGGTGAAATACAGCAGATTGCGTCCACTGTGTCATTCTCTGAAGTTTTGCCTGTGCATAACATTCAGGATAGGCAGATGCGCAATAGGGAATTTAATTTGTGGCTTCAGGAATGGTGTCGAGAGCAAGGATTTGGCTTTGTGTCCCATGATAGCTCTAATTGGAGCAGAAAGGAACTGTATAAAAAAGATGGTTTGCATCTTACTCATAGGGGAACATATGTTCTCAGTAAAGAAGTTCAAAGGTTTCGCAAAGAAATATTTAAACTAGGAGGGGGGGACAAAAGGGTAAAAAACAATCTGCCTGATTGTCCCCCAAAACTAAATCGGAGGGTGCAAGCAACATGCGGGGAAAAAATGACAAGCTCAGAGTCGTGTCTATAAATGCTCGCAGTTTAGTCAATAAAATCAATGAAAAAAAAATAAGGTGGAAAAAATGGCGCAGATAATGTGTGGATGGTCGGTCTTGGGTAGCAGCAAGGGCACAACCGCACACTCCCAAGTGCGAATAGTCAATGGATAAAATAATGGGTACAGTCCTCGCGCTTACGCCAAGGTCCAGTGAGTAATACTTCAAGATAATCTAGAAAACATAATAGGAGACATACAGTCAGGTCCAGAAATATTGGGACATCGACACAATTCTAACATCTTTGGCTCTATACACCACCACAATGGAGGTGGAATGAAACAAACACAATGTGCTTTAACTGCAGACTGTCAGCTTTAATTTGAGGGTATGTACATCCAACTCAGGTGAACGGTGTAGGACTTACAGCAGTTTGCAGATGTGCCTCCCACTTGTTAAGGGACCAAAAGTAATGGGACAATTGGCTTCTCAGCTGTTTCATGGCCAGGTGTGTGATATTCCCTCATTACCCCAATTACAATGTGCATATAAAAGGCCCAGAGTTAATATCAAGTGTGCTATTTGCATTTGGAATCTGTTGCTGTCAACTCTCAAGATGAGATCCAAAGAGCTATCACTATCAGTAACGCAAGCCATCATTAGGCTGAAGAAACAAAACAAACCCATCAGAGAGATAGCAAGAACATTAGGCATGGCCAAAATAACTGTTTGGAACATTCTCAAAAAGAAGGAACGCACCGGTGAGCTCAGCAACACCAAAAGACCCAGGAGACCACGGAAAACAACTGTGGTGGATGACCAAAGAATTCTTTCCCTGGTGAAGAAAATACCCTTCACAACAGTTGGCCAGATCAAGAACACTCTCCAGGAGGTAGGTGTTTGTGTGCCAAAGTCAACAATCAAGAGAAGACTTCACCAGAGTGAATACAGAGGGTTCACCACAAGATGTAAACCATTGGTGAGCCTCAAGAACAGGAAGGCCAGATTAGAGTTTGCCAAACAACACCTAACAAAGCCTTCACAGTTCTGGAACAAGATCCTATGGACAGATGAGACCAAGATCAACTTGTACCAGAGTTATGGGAAGAGAAGAGTATGGAGAAGGAAAGGAACTGCTCATGATCTTAAGCATACCACCTCATCAGTGAAGAATGGTGGTGATAGTGTCATGGCGTGGGCATGTATGGCTGCCAATGGGACTGGTTCTCTTGTATTTATTGATGATGTGACTGCTGACAAAAGCAGCAGGATGAATTCTGAAGTGTTTCGGGCAATATTATCTGCTCACATTCAGTCAAATGCTGCAGAACTCATTGGACGGCGCTTCACAGTGCAGATGGACAATGACCCAAAGCATACTAGAAAAGCAACCAAAGAGTTTTTGAAGGGACAGAAGTGGAATGTTATGCAATGGCCAAGTCAATCACCTGACCTGAATCTCATTGAGCATGCATTTCACTTGCTGAAGACAAAACTGAAGGGAAAATGCCCCAAGAACAAGCAGGAACTGAAGACAGTTGCAGTAGAGGCCTGGCAGAGCATCACCAGGGATGAAACCCAGCGTCTGGTGATGTCTATGCGTTCCAGACTCCAGACTGTGATTGACTGCAAAGGATTTGCAACCAATTATTAAGAAGAGAAAGTTTGGTTTATGATTATTTTTCTGTCCCATTACTTTAAGTCCTACACAGTTCACCTGAGTTGGATGTACATACCCTCAAATTAAAGCTGACAGTCTGCAGTTAAAGTACATTGTGTTTGTTTCATTCCAACTCCATTGTGGTGGTGTATAGAGCCAAAGATGTTAGAATTGTGTCGATGTCCCAATATTTCTGGACCTGACTGTATGCTGTAATTTTGTGGGGGGTTTTTTATATTTTTTTTATTTATTTATTATATATTTTTCTTTTTCCTTCTTTTTTGACATATCGCCCGGAAGAGTGAAGTTCATGTGGGAGCATGCGTGTCGATATGGTCCCCGTGCGTCTGTCAGACGGTAGGGACCTGTTGACTTGGCACTCAAAACGGCCGCAAGCAAGATTGCTAAACGTCCGTCGAAATTAATAGGCTGCGATATTGTGAGGGTAGGATGTACTTTCAACAACACTTTCCCTCTTCAAAAATGGCTCTCGATGGTTCAGACTGGCGGAAGTTGGAACATGGTGATGTAATCACCATGCGCCTGTCTACATGCCGGATGTCTGCCGCTGCTATGCCCACGAACACCTGGGAAAGATATCACCTCATGGACGGTGGGAGCCCGCTGGTTCGGGACCCCAAAACATCCGGAAATAAGCTTGTTTTAAATGCCCATCAATGTTGCGAGGGCAAGCTATATTGTGGACACCATTTTCCCTCTTCCAAAATGGCGATCGATGGCTCAGAGGGGCGGGGTCGAGGTAGATGGACGTAATCATTATGCGCCCGTTTGTATATTGAATGTTTGCTGGTGCTGCGCCTCTAAATGATTGAAAGTAGGGTGTGTTAGTACCAATTAAGCTAATGAGGTTGTGGCTTGACACCACCTATTTCCCTTATCTTTTTTGTATAAATGAACGTTGTACACTGCATTGTATTATGTATATTTTTCTGCACTTAGATAAAGACCAATTAGGTCGAAACGCGTTAGTGCTGCAATAAATTTTACTTTATTTTATCCTGCCGACTTTTCGTCTGTGACATATCCCGGGGATCCAATATTTCATCTATGGACCAGGTTATCACCACGGATGGTTGCTGGTAGGACGGGCTGGTGAGATCATATCCACAGATATATGCCTATATAGTCCAGAGCCGACTTTATGGGGCTCAGAAAAAAGTGAGTTGAATACTTTCTCTCTGGAAACCAGGTGTCATAAGGATGTACTGAGCAATGTATGTCTCCTATTATGTTTTCTAGATTATCTTGAAGTATTACTCACTGGACACTTGGCGTAAGCGCAAGGACTCTACCCATTATTTTAATAAAATCAATGAACTGGAGGCAATGATGGCAGCTGAAAAAGAAGATTTAGTTGCGGTTACTGAGACATGGTTCAGTGAGAAAAATAACTGGGACATAACAATACCGGGGTACTCTTTATATAGAAAAGACAGAGAAGGTAGGAAAGGAGGAGGAGTGGCCCTGTATGTGAAAAACAACATAAACACGAACCAAATAAAAGTGAGCAAGGTGAACATAGAGTCAGTTTGGGTTAAGCTAACATTTGGCAATCATACAGTAGCTCGTGTAGGTGTGATCTATAGACCCCCTGGACAAGTAGAAGAGCTAGATAATCTGCTGCTTGAGGAAATAGCCAAAATGGCAATGAAGGGGGAAGTTATTATCATGGGGGACTTTAATCTTCCTGATGTGAACTGGAAAACCAAAACAGCTGGGTGCACCAGGAGTACAAATATTCTAAACTCCCTACTGGGATTATCTCTAACACAAGTAGTTGAGGAGCTGACCCGTAAAGAGGTCATATTGGATTTAATACTCACAAATGGAGGTTTGGTATCAGACATTGTTGTAGGTGAAAATTTGGGATCTAGTGATCACCAGTCAGTATGGTTTAATATAAGAACAGGGATGGAGCCGCACCACACAAAAACAAGTTTTAAGTTTTGTGTGAAGGAGTCATTATCAGACTGGAGGAGTTTAAAGGGAGTCCAGGAGAAATGGGATTATTTAAAGGAAGCATTATTGAAGGCCACAGGCAATTGCATTCGACTTGTTAGCAAAAACAAAAAAGGGAAGAAACCACTGTGGTACTCTGCAGAAGTGGCCAAAATAGTGAAGAACAAAAAGACAGCATTCAATAATTATAAAACAACTCAGAGTGAAGAAGATAGGCAAACCTATAAGATTAGGCAGAAAGAGGCAAAGCAATTTATAAGGGCTTCCAAAGCACACGCAGAAGAGAAAATAGCTTAGTCAAGTAAAAAAGGGGGACAAAACATTTTTTAGATACATAAACGAGAAAAGAAAAGTAAAACAAGGATTAGTTAGATTAAAAACAAAGGAAGGAAGGTATGTAGAAGAGGATAAAAGTCTCGCTGACTGCCTCAATGAATATTTTTGTTCAGTCTTTGCAGAAGAAAAGGAAGGAAAGGGACCTCAGTTAGGAGGAAACACTAACGAGACAATTACATATCAGTTTAAAGAGGAGGAGGTTCTAGAGCAGCTGTCTAAAGTAAAGACAAATAAGTTAATGGGGCCTGATGGGATCCACCCTAAATTATTAAAAGAGCTCAGTGATGTAATAGCAAAACCGTTAACAGATTTATTTAACCAATCCTTGCTAACGGGAGTCGTCCCAGAAGACTGGAAATTAGCAAATGTTGTGCCCATTCACAAGAAGGGTAGTAGGGAGGAATCTGGGAACTATAGGCCAATTAGTCTTACGTCAGTAGTGGGGAAATTAATGGAAACCATGTTAAAGGAAAGGATTGTTGAACATCTAAAAACACATAGATTACAGGATCAGAAACAACATGGGTTTACCTCAGGGAGATCATGCCAAAATAATCTTATTGATTTTTTTGATTGGGTAACAAAAATAATAGACACAGGTGGTGCAGTAGACATTGCTTAGATTTCAGTAAGGCTTTTGATACTGTTCCGCTTAGAAGGCTTATCAATAAATTGCAATCTTTCAGCTTGGATTCCAATATTGTTGAATGGATTAGGCAGTGGCTGAGTGACAGGCAACAGAGGGTTGTGGTAAATGGAGTTTATTCGGCGCAAGGTCTTGTTACCAGTGGGTACCTCCGGGTCAGTACTTGGACCCATTCTATTTGATATTTTTATTAGTGATATTGCAGAAGGTATTAATGGAAAAGTATGTCTTTTTTGCTGATGACACAAAGATTTGCAACAGGGTTGACATTCCTGGAGGGATCAGCCAAATGACAAATGATTTAGGTAAACTAAAAAAATGGTCGGAGCTGTGGCAATTGAGTTTTAATGTGGATAAGTGCAAGATAATGCACCTGGGACGTAAAACCCCAAGGGCTGAATATAGAATATTTGATACAGTCCTAACCTCATCATCTGAGGAAAGGGATTTAGGGGTTATTATTTCAGAGGATCTAAGGGTAAGTAGTCAATGTAATAGAGCAGCAGGAAATGCTAGCAGAATGCTTGGTTATGTAGGGAGAGGTATTAGCAGTAGGAAAGGGGAAGTGCTCATGCCACTGTACAAAGCACTGGTGAGACCTCACTTGCAGTACTGTGTGCAGTACTGGAGACCGTATCTCCAGAAGGATATAGACATCTTAGAGAGAGTTCAGAGAAGGGCTACTAAAATGGTGTACGGCTTGAAGGAGAAAAGTTACCAGGAAAGGCTTAATGATTTTAACATGTACAGCTTGGAAAAAAGACTAGACAGAGGAGATATGATAGAAACATTTAAATACATAAAGGGAATCCACAAGGTAGAGGAAGGGAGTATATTTAAAAGGAAACAAAATAGCAAAACAATAGGACATAGTCTTAGATTAGAGGGGCAAAGGTTTAAAAGTAACATCAGAAAGCATTATTTTACTGAGAGGGTGGTGGATACATGGAACAGTCTTCCAGTTGAAGTGGTAGAGGCCAAAACAGTAATTGAATTTAAGCAAGCATGGGATAGGCATAAGGCTATCCTAAACAAAAGATAAATCCAGGTAAAGTATCCATGTAATTGGGCAGACTAGATGGGCCGAAAGGTTCTTATCTGCCGACATTTTTCTATGTTTCTATGTTTCTATGTGCCTTACCATGAGATTTGGAAACCTCTGACTCACTGTGGGGCATGGGCACAGTGGTATCGCAATGTAACTCTTGTACTGCTGACACACAACTTGTCATTGATTTGTCTGGCAGCTCGCGGACAACGGGCAAGAGGGGCTCATTGCCCAAAACAAACATGAGGGGCATGGCTGCCTCACAGCTCAGCCCAGTCAACATCTTGCCAGGATCAGACATCACCACTGGCACCGCGCCATGATCAGGCAGCATCGCTGGCACCTTGCCAGGATCAGGCAGCATCGCTGGCACCTTGCCAGGCAGGACTGGCTGCTCTTTACCAGGCAGGACTGGCTTCTCATTGCCAGACAGAGACAGAACTGGCTTCTCATTGCCAGACAGAGACAGAACTGGCTTTTCATTGCCAGACAGAGACAGAACTGGCTTCTCTTTGCCAGACAGAGACAGAACTGGCTTCTCATTGCCAGACAGAGACAGAACTGGCTTCTCATTGCCAGACAGAGAATGAATTGGCTTCTCATTGCCAGACAGAGACAGAACTGGCTTCATATTGTCAGACAGAGAAAGAACTGGTTTCTTATTGCCAGACAGAACTGGCTTCTCATTGCCAGACAGAGCTGGCTTCTCATTGCCAGACAGAGCTGGCTTCTCATTGCCAGACAGAGCTGGCTTCTCATTGTCAGACAGAGCTGGCTTCTCATTGTCAGACAGAGCTGGCTTCTCATTACCAGACAGAGCTGGCTTCTCATTACCAGACAAAGACAGAACTGGCTTCATATTGCCAGACAGAGACAGAACTGTCATTCCACCGATTGGCACTGGGGTTGCGGCTCTACATGTAACACAACCAGTTACAAAACATAGGGAATGTTTTTTGGCTGCCAGTCGCTGCTCATAGCTTCTGGCTCTTATCTCCTGTGACGGCAGGGTGTCTGGTCTGGCTGTACTAATCCAAAGGAGTGGTAATTGAGATACATGCGCATTACCTTTATACTATCTGTGAGTGCAATCTATAAAAAGGGGGCCTATATGTACCCGATTTGATGATTTTCTGCACCATGATCTGCTTTCTTGTCTCTCTTTAGAATCCATCCCCATTTTTTCTGTTTTATACTGCTGCTCATAGCCAGCCAGGCGTGTCTTCAAAACACTACAGCCATCAGAGGTATATACACAAGTCTGAGGTTTATTATCAGATGCCATGAGCGACATAACCTCCATGGGTACTTCATCCTCTGGCCCTGTGGCCAAAAAGGATTCATCCTTCATGGACTCTGGTGGTTTATAAGAGTCAGGTGCCTCCTCCTCAGGTCTGGCTACCCTAGAGAGGGTTCTCCTAGACCTGGATGGTTCAGGAGGTCTGAACTCAAATTGGGGTCTGGTGCCATCTGACTCCCTGCAGGGTCTGGCACCATCAGATCCCCTGCGTGGTCTGGCACTATCCGACTCCCAGCTGGGTCTGGCACCGTCAGACCCCCTACGTGGTCTGGCACCCTCTGATTCCCAGCTGGGTCTGGCACCATCAGATCTCATGCGTGGTCTGTCTTTAGCGGCCTTACTGTGGGACATGGGCACTGTTGGCACTCGGCCAGTATCAGGGCGCACTAGCCCTCCACAAGTCTTGAGGTGCACTGGCCCTCCACCAGTCTCAGGATGCACTGCCACTCCAGTCTCAGGACGCACTGCCACTCCAGTCTCAGGACGCACTGCCACTCCAGTCTCAGGACGCACTGCCACTCCAGTCTCAGGACGCACTGCCACTTCAGTCTCAGGACGCACTGGCATTCCAGTCTCAGGACGCACTGGCATTCCAGTCTCAGGACGCACTGGCATTCCAGTCTCAGGACGCACTGGCACTCCAGTCTCAGGACGCACTGGCACTCCAGTCTCAGGACGCACTGGCACTCCAGTCTCAGGACGCACTGGCACTCCAGTCTCAGGACGCACTGGCTTGAGGGGGCACTCAGACAAAAAGTGCAACGAACTGGCACAATAGAAACAGAGATTGAACTCACGTCTTCTGGTCTTTTCATCAGGAGAAAGCGGGCCACGAACCCTGCTTTCAAATGAGACCTGGTTGTCAGTGTCTAGAAACAAACTCAGTAACCCTTTGAAGTGAACCACAAATTCCTCAAACATATGCAATAAGGTTTCTAGCACGGTAAACATCTCTGCGGGCTTATTTATTGGCTAGGTCATTATGTTGCGGTGGCGGTACCACCAGGCATGCACCAAGGTGAGGCCCTGGTTTCTGCAAGAAGCCCCTATGTGCAGAGATGCACTGTAAACAGCAAGGACAGGTGAGAGCAACACAGGGTTAACTAAAGACCTCTGTATGGCAATACCACAGATACCCTGCACTGAAAGGCCGGTCTTTAGGATAGCCGGATCTAATCTAAAAGAAAGTATTACCTTAAAGCCGTACAGAGTCTTTTCTTGAATGCAGATGACAGGGTTTCGTGGAAACGGTACAGACAGGGAATATAGCATAGAATAGTCACATAGAGGAAAGCCAAAGGTCATAACCAGAGAGAGTATGTCATACAGGATACAGGAATCAGAACCAGAAGGGAAGCAACCAAGCCAAAATCAGTAACCAGGGAATCAAAATAGAACATAAACAGCAAACCAAAATACAGCAATTGACAGAACTAAATATACAGAAGGAACTGACATAGGTACATTGCTCTAATATAGGCAGGGGAATCAAGGCAATGATCAACAGGTGAGCAGAGCACAGAACACCAATTAACCCCTGGGTAGCCACCCAGGAATTGGCAGCAACAAAAACACAAGGGAAAAAACACAATATACAAATACAGAGGGCAGGGAGACAGGGTTGCCAGCATAGAACGTAACAGTATCTTCTTAATCATTTAGTGAAGATGATGGTAGAGGTCCATAAAGGAATGCATTATATGCCTCCATTCCTACTAACAGGGGGACTGCATATCTGTTGCAGAAAACTGTGCTACACTTGGATACCTCCTACTCTAACTGGACTGTGTTTTGTAGCTCGACTAATCCCAATACAGAGAGTACAGGGATACGAAAACCAACCTGACACTACACTACACCCGAGGTATCCACTGTTTTTTAACAAACAAAAACATGAGTTTTTCTCTAAGGCAGATCAGGCCTGGGCCTGGTTTCCCTCGTGGACTGGCTGGGGAACTGAGTTAATGAGAAGATTGAATAATTATTCTTTGCTGATGGATGAAATTCTAAATTTAACCAGGAAAGATATCCGATTGTTGAACCTTGAATTATGGGAGATTCCTAAATTACAAATGGTACATGACATGCACTTGAACAGATCAGTGCTGTTTTAAATGGGTTATGTGAAATGACTATGCATTATGAATGTTGTACTTTTATCCAAAACTCAACAGAAGCGGTCCCAGATTATTTTCAGGTAATCCAAGATCATCAGGAAAAGGTGTCCCAGTTGCAGTACCAGGCCCGTCAAATAGCTGCCGAGGGCTGGAATACTTTTCGGGGTTTTGTTCTTTCGGGGCCTGGTTTGGGTCCATTCTCAGTTTTATCTCCCGAGTTGGATCCATGTTAATAATGGGTATAGTGCTCCTAGTGATAGGGGTTCTGAGCTACCGGGTGATCCTATGATTGTGGCCCATGTGTAAGAAGGCATTAACCCCTGTCAAAGACAAGACACCTGTTGTAATTCATGAGTTTTTACCACTGAAGGAGACACCTCCTGATTACAAGACTCTGCTCATCTAATGTAACGATAGAAGTGACTAGGAGTGGTAGGTGGGAGAACCTACCTCTTTAGCCAAAGGGGGGAATGTGACAGGAATGGCTCAGAAATTAGCTGCCATCCTGTATACCGGCAGCCATCTTGAGCAGAGCCATGGCACGAGTAATTGTACTTAGAGAGTACTAACTGACTTTAGATAATTTTGCTTATATTCTAACATTCTAGAGGCCTTTGGTGTAGCAGTTAGAAGAAGAATCTGGCCAGATAAACAGAGGTGCCAAGAAGCTGATTTAGTTGAGCCAAGGTCATAAAAGTCCCAGACCTGGGTAGAGCGAGAACAAAGGATTCCCTTAGCGCAGCTGGGGCCTTATCAGTTCTGGGAGGGACAGGTCCTCTGTGGGAAGACTCTGGCAGAGTCTAGCAAGCTTCTAAATCAGCTAAATGTCCTAAATGTATAAGAAAAGGCAAATTGTGGAATGTTCTTTGTGTCCAAGATAGAGGGAGGGCACAGTTACCAGGGGATGTACCTGGGATGTACCTTTTTACGGATCAATGTATAAGAATTGTATCTCTGTCCTGAAATCCTCACTTGAGCTTTGTGATACCATCCAGCTTGAGTCTGACGTCATAATAAAGAACGCTTTTTCCTGCCATTGACTCATGTCCGGCCTGTCATTGTCCACACCTTCTCCCGAATAGGGATGAGCTGTTCGGTTCGGACGGTTCAGAGTTCGATCCGAACTTAGCCTGTTCGGTTAGATCGCGAACTCCGAACATTTCCGGGTGTTCGCCGTATGTTCGACCACAATGCATCACAATGGACCATAATGCATTTTCCCACTGGCCTGAAGCTCATAATTGGCTACAGCCTTGCACCTGACCACAGGTCTGGTGCAAGACAGGTTCAACAGTATGCCAATCACGACTCAGAGTCCTGATTGGGCAAATTTTGCCCAATCATGGGCTCACAGAGCTAAGTCCCGCAGCACACTATATAACTTTCCACGCATAGCTACAGCACGCATTTTGAGAGGACATTTCAGAGGAGATTGTTGTGTGTTGTTACTGCCGGTCTGCCACGCTACTGGGGGGGTCTAGGGGTCTCATTTCTACCAAATATCAGGGAATTTAGGTGATGTGTGTCTTATCACTGTGCCAGCAAGTCTTTTTGGGGGTTACAAATTTCTTTAAAACATTTGTGAATTGAGGTGATCTTCTGTGTCTTGTCACACAGCCAGCAAGTATTTTGGGGTTAAAAATTTCTTTAAAAAATTTGTGAATTGAGATGATCTTCTGTGTCTTGTCACAGAGCCAGCAAGTCTTTTTGGGGGTTACAAATTTCTTTAAAACATTTGTGAATTGAGGTGATCTTCTGTGTCTTGTCACACAGCCAGCAAGTATTTTAGGGGTTAAAAATTTCTTTAAAGCATTTGTGAATTGAGGTGATCTTCTGTGTCTTGTCACTGTGCCAGCAAGTCTTTTTGGGGGTTACAAATTTCTTTAAAACATTTGTGAATTGAGGTGATCTTCTGTGTCTTGTCACACAGCCAGCAAGTATTTTGGGGGTTAAAAATTTCTTTAAAACATTTGTGAATTGAGGTGATCTTCTGTGCCTTGTCACTGTGCCAGCAAGTCTTTTTGGGGGTTACAAATTTCTTTAAAACATTTGTGAATTGAGGTGATCTTCTGTGCCTTGTCACTGTGCCAGCAAGTCTTTTTGGGGGTTACAAATTTCTTTAAAACCTTTGTGAATTGAGGTGATCTGTCTCTTGTCACACAGCCAGTACCACGCAGTATTTTGGGGCTCACTAATTTCTTTAAAACATTTGTGAATTGAGGTGATCTGTCTCTTGTCACACAGCCAGTACCACGCAGTATTTTGGGGCTCACTAATTTCTACAAAACATTTGTGAATTGAGGTGATCTGTCTCTTGTCACACAGCCAGTACCACGCAGTATTTTGGGGCTCACTAATTTCTACAAAACATTTGGTAATGTAATCTCACAATGTGACATCATCCCAGCAGCTGAAGATTTACACAGTCAGATTGAGTTGCCACAGCTGCTGCAGCGTAAGAAAAAATATAGTCCCATCCATCCCCAAGCACAGCGTCTAAATGCCAGCTTAGCAAAATTTCTCGCATTGCAGCTGCTGCCTTTCCAGCTGGTGGACTCTGCTCCCTTCCGTGAATTTGCTGAATGTGCTGTACCACAGTGGCAGGTTCCAAAACGCCATTACTTTTCACGCAAGGCCATTCCAGCACTATACCAGCACATGGAAGACAATGTTATCCAGTCATTGGGAAAGGCAGTCAGCAACAAGTTGCATGTGACTTTAGACACGTGGTCCAGCAAGCATGGACAGGGTCGTTACATTTCCTTCACGGCGCACTGGGTAACTCTGATTTCAGCTGGGAGGGATCCAAGACGGGGCTCTGTGCTGGAGCTTGTTCATCCACCACGCCTCCAGAAAGCTGCTTGTATGAGGTCTGTCTGCTCCACCACCACCACCTCTCCCTCTTCCTCCTCCTCCTTCTCTGTCTCTGGCGAAGTGGCAGTTAAACCGATGCCTGACAGGGTCTACGCAATGGCTCAAGCAAAAAGATGCCATACTGTGCTTGAGCTGATTTGTTTGGGGGACAGGAGCCACACCGGGCCAGAAATTCTGTCAGCTCTGCAGGGCCAGGTGTAGAGATGGTTAACACCATGTCAGCTTGAGCTGGGAATGATCGTCTGTGATAATGGCAGCAACGTTCTCTCCGCCCTACGCAAGGGTAAATTGACGCATGTACCATGCATAGCACACGTCCTAAATCTAGTGGTACAGCGTTTCCTAACCAAATACCCAGGGCTGCCAGAGCTTCTCATCCAGGCCAGAAAAGTCTGCAGCCACTTCAGACGGTCATTCCCAGCAAGCGTTCGCCTGGCAGAAATTCAAAGAGAATTCCACCTTCCCACAAACTGTCTGATCTGTGACATGCCCACCAGGTAGAACTCGACATTAGCAATGCTGCAGCGTCTGCACAAGCAGCAGAGGGCCATCAACGAGTACCTGTGTGAGTATGGCACAAGGACAGGTTCAGGTCAACTTGTTCCCCCCCCCCCGCAGTGGCTGATGATCAAGGATGCATGCACTGTACTGTCACCATTTGAGGAGGCAACGAGGATGGTGAGCAGGGACAGTGCATGCATCAGTGAACAATTCCTTTAGTGTTCCTGCTGGAGCACACTCTGCGGGGAATTATAGATGTGGGTCTAGAGGCAGAGCAGCGGGAGGAAGAGGAGGCCTTCCCTAGCTCTCAAGGCCCCATTCTTTCCGCAGACAGCATTCCAGCGGGTCCTACTCAGATCAGACAGGAGGAGGAGGATGAGGAGGAGGAATATTTAAGTAGTGGGGGCATTGAAGGTGGGGATTCCTCAAGGGAGGGTTTTGTGTGCCCAGAAACACAAGGGCTAGTGCGTGGCTGGGAGGAGGAAGTGCACGATACGGTCATCCTCATTGACCAGGAAGACTCAGAAGCTAATGCCACCTCCAACCTACGCTGCATGGGCTCCCTAATAATGCAAAGCCTGCTAAAGGACCCCAGGATTCGTGCTATCAATGAGAGGGATCATTACTGGTTGGCAACCATTCTTCATCCACGATACAAGGGTAAAGTTGCAAAGCTCATCCTGCCCGCACAGAGGGAGCACAGGATGAAAAAACTTGAGGACGCTCTAAAGCGACACTTGTGTATCACCTTTCCACGCACTGGTAGATTACGAAGTGCTGACACACGTGCTTCTGAGGCTGCGGATTATCAGAGGAATAGTGGTGAAGGCCAGGGCCGCTTGACTGATGCATTTTTAATTTTTTTTAGTCCTCGACGCCCAGGGACGTCAAATGTAGGCACCCATTGCCAGCGTCTTCACCATATGGTGCAGGACTACCTAGGGGCAAGGGCAGACCTGGATACCTTTCCAGCAGATGATCCACTGGCTTAATGGGTGTTGAGATTGGATCACTGAGGGGTTACTGCAGGGTTCTCAAACTCTGGCCCCCCTGATGTTTCTGAACTACAACTCCCATGATTCCACGGCCATCTATTGCATGCAAAGCATTCTGGGACTTGTAGGCAAAAACATCTGGGGGGCCGTGAGTTTGAGATCCCTGGGTTACTGTATGATGACACTTGCTGGCCTGGCACCAAAGGCAAAATATCTGGGTGCACTGACGCCCATTACCAGATAAAATACTTTTCAATATAGGACCGCAAGGTTCACCCCTGCATTCTTCCACAATACCACACAGGGGTTACTGTATGATGATACTTGCTGGCCTGGCAGTCTGACACCAAATGCAGAATATCTGGGTGCACTGACGCCTTGACCAGATTCATATCTTTTCAATATAGGACCACATGGTCCACCCCTGCATTCTTCCACAATACTACAGACGGGTTACTGTATGATGATATGAAAAAGAAATGGAACAGCGCCTATACAATGTCCCCCATCCGTAGAAGGCAAATAAACACCTATACGAAGCACCCAAAAGAGAACTCGTGGGTAGGCAAAGTAGATGTGAGTCAAAAATATTACCCCATGTGCTCTGGTGCCCAATATGGCGAATGGTAATCACAGGACATGAAAGGTAAAAGAAAAATATATTGCGCAATATCTCAGCACACGAAAAAAGATAGTCACACGGGGAGGGAAAAAAACTCACAAATGATGGAGCCTGTGCAATATAGGCTCAATATGAAGGCAGTGGGTCCCTTCAGGGATGACCCCGTCCCGTCCTCGTGTGGTTCTTAGGTTTACTTGCGTGGACCATATATGGAGTAAAGCAGAAACAGACCATAGTATAGCATTGTATACCACAACAGGTGTAAATAAAATACTTGAAACACTCACGTGGTAAGGAACCTGTGTAAATACACTGGCTCCGTAAATGCGCCTGGATGCAATTGAGGATGCACCAATCCCCTTTAGATGAGTAAAAAGGCTGGCAAGATCTTCACCATAAAAACACTTGTATTTAATATACAAAACAGAATAAAATCAATGAATGAAAAATGGTATAACCAAAGTATAACCAAAACGCGTTTCGCTGCTTCCGCAGCTTCCTCAGTTGGTATGAAAAATAAATAAAATAAAAGATAACCATTGCAGACATCACAAAAACGTATATATAGCATTAGTGATCACATATACAGGTGTATGAGATTGTAAACGTCACATCCGTTACTCTGCGCCGCTCCACTGCGTGTCAGCTTGGTTCCCAACGCTTCCGGAATTCTTCTTCCGGTGTCACATGACCATTTCGGCGCAGTGTGGATAAGCGCATGCGCCTGAGTGTCCGTCCACCACCGTGCGCACAATGTCCAGATCACGTCCCTCCCGGTCCATACGCACAACCTTTCGCAAGGGGGAGGCTCCCTTATCCCCAGCACTTAACCCATCACAGAGGGACATATAGACGCCAAGGTCCACGCTATGGGCACACGATTCGGGGCCATATCCCACAGCATCAGCTCCATCTCCGCCATGCCATACAACAGAAAGAGAGGGCACATAAGGAACATACATGATTGTACATGTGAAACACCTTCAAATAGCAGGGCATTAATGGATATAAGATGTCTAATGCCTACATGCAACTGGTGACCATGGGGAACACACAAGGGAATAATGGATAAATGAATAAAGTGAATAAACTAAACTAGTTTACCCATATAAAAAACTAAACAAAAAATAAATTCCAATAATAAACTAAAAAGGAAATAAAAATAAATAACAAAGGAATAAGAACTACCAGACTAGAGAAGGGAGTACTGGAAAATGGGTGTAACCAGGGCCCACACTTTACAGAAAGTGACGAATTTCGAATTCACTATTGAGGCCAGCAGGAATAAGGGTGCCATACTCAAAAATACACCTCATCTCCTCTTTAGCTAAGGTGAGATCCAAATCACCTCCCCTCTCCAATTTCTCTTGATTTTTTTGACAATACAAAATTCTAAACCCTTAGGGTCCTGTGAATGTGCCTCCTTGAAGTGCATAGACAGATTGTGTAGCTCATAGCCCTTTCTGATATTACGCAAGTGTTCTCCTAACCTAACAGACAGGGGTCTAGAAGTCCTCCCTATATAACTTAATCCGCACGGACACGTAAGACAGTATATAACGTACTTAGTGGCACAGTTGTACACTCCCCCAATTTTACAATTCCTACCTCCTATGATTACGTCATGGATCTTTTTCGTGGTGTAATTGTTTTTGCAGCCCAAACATTTCCCACATTTATAAAATCCATTCCGGACTCCTAACATGGACACTCCCTTACTCTTACTACCCACAAAGGCACTATTGACGACAATATCCTTGATGTTTCTGGCCCCCCTACAGATAAATTGGGGTTTCACGGGAATAATCTCCCGCAATATGGGGTCTTGTCTAAGGATCTCCCAATATTGGCGGACTATTCCCCTAATTCCTCTATTGCCGATACTATAGTCAAATATGAAGGGAACTCCGTTAGAGTCCTTAGGGGTGGGATCATTCCGCGGTTTATATTTAATAAGGGTACGCCTATCTACTTTCCCAACTTCTTCCACGATGTTCCTTACAGAGTCCCTACTGTAACCCTTATTAACAAAAGAGCTAGTAAGCCTGTCTGCCTGCAGCTGATACTCCCCATACTCCGTACAATTACGTTTCATCCTAAGCATTTGCCCACGTGGTATTCCTTCAAGCCAGCACGAAAGATGTCCACTACTGAGATCAATAAAGCTGTTGACGTCCGTGGCTTTAAAATGAGTACGTGTTTGCAGTTTCCCTTCATTAACATATATCTCCAAATCAAGGAAGTTCACACTAACTGTACTCCATGTGAAAGACAACTTGATACCCCAATCATTAGTGTTTAGATGTTCCATAAACTCTTTGAGACTATCCTCGGACCCCTTCCATACAAGGAGAACATCGTCTATGTACCTCCCATAGACGACGAGGTCTCGCGCCCAGCCATGCGAACCATAAACCCATCGAGACTCCCAATGGGCCATAAAAAGGTTCGCATAGCTGGGCGCAAACCTCGCCCCCATGGCCGTCCCTCTCTTTTGCAGAAAAAACCTTTCATTAAAATAAAAATAATTGTTCTCGAGAACAATGGGAGGTACATAGACGATGTTCTCCTTGTATGGAAGGGGTCCGAGGATAGTCCGAGGATAGTCTCAAAGAGTTTATGGAACATCTAAACACTAATGATTGGGGCTTGAAGGAATACCACGTGGGCAAATGCTTAGGATGAAACGTAATTGTACGGAGTATGGGGAGTATGGGGAGTATCAGCTGCAGGCAGACAGGCTTACTAGCTCTTTTGTTAATAAGGGTTACAGTAGGGACTCTGTAAGGAACATCGTGGAAGAAGTTGGGAAAGTAGATAGGCGTACCCTTATTAAATATAAACCGCGGAATGATCCCACCCCTAAGGACTCTAACGGAGTTCCCTTCATATTTGACTATAGTATCGGCAATAGAGGAATTAGGGGAATAGTCCGCCAATATTGGGAGATCCTTAGACAAGACCCCATATTGCGGGAGATTATTCCCGTGAAACCCCAATTTATCTGTAGGGGGGCCAGAAACATCAAGGATATTGTCGTCAATAGTGCCTTTGTGGGTAGTAAGAGTAAGGGAGTGTCCATGTTAGGAGTCCGGAATGGATTTTATAAATGTGGGAAATGTTTGGGCTGCAAAAACAATTACACCACGAAAAAGATCCATGACGTAATCATAGGAGGTAGGAATTGTAAAATTGGGGGAGTGTACAACTGTGCCACTAAGTACGTTATATACTGTCTTACGTGTCCGTGCGGATTAAGTTATATAGGGAGGACTTCTAGACCCCTGTCTGTTAGGTTAGGAGAACACTTGCGTAATATCAGAAAGGGCTATGAGCTACACAATCTGTCTATGCACTTCAAGGAGGCACATTCACAGGACCCTAAGGGTTTAGAATTTTGTATTGTCAAAAAAATCAAGAGAAATTGGAGGGGGGGTGATTTGGATCTCACCTTAGCTAAAGAGGAGATGAGGTGTATTTTTGAGTATGGCACCCTTATTCCTGCTGGCCTCAATAGTGAATTCGAAATTCGTCACTTTCTGTAAAGTGTGGGCCCTGGTTACACCCATTTTCCAATACTCCCATTTTGTATGTACGTACAGTTTTTATGGAATAGGATTTCCTTCTCTAGTCTGGTATTTCTTATTCCTTTTTTATTTATTTTTATTTCCTTTTTAGTTTATTATTGGAATTTATTATTTTTTGTTTAGTTATTTTATATGGGTAAACTAGTTTAGTTAATTCACTTTATTCATTTACCCATTATTCCCTTGTGTGTTCCCCATGGTCACCAGTTGCATGTAGGCATTAGACATCTTATATCCATTAATGCCCTGCTATTTGAAGGTGTTTCACATGTACAATCATGTATGTTCCTTATGTGCCCTCTCTTTCTGTTGTATGGCATGGCGGAGATGGAGTTGATGCTGTGGGATATGGCCCCGAATCGTGTGCCCATAGCGTGGACCTTGGCGTCTATATGTCCCTCTGTGATGGGTTAAGTGCTGGGGATAAGGGAGCCTCCCCCTTGCGAAAGGTTGTGCGTATGGACCGGGAGGGACGTGATCTGGACATTGTGCGCACGGTGGTGGACGGACACTCAGGCGCATGCGCTTATCCACACTGCGCCGAAATGGTCATGTGACACCGGAAGAAGAATTCCGGAAGCGTTGGGAACCAAGCTGACACGCAGTGGAGCGGCGCAGAGTAACGGATGTGACGTTTACAATCTCATACACCTGTATATGTGATCACTAATGCTATATATACGTTTTTGTGATGTCTGCAATGGTTATCTTTTATTTTATTTATTTTTCATACCAACTGAGGAAGCTGCGGAAGCAGCGAAACGCGTTTTGGTTATACTTTGGTTATACCATTTTTCATTCATTGATTTTATTCTGTTTTGTATATTAAATACAAGTGTTTTTATGGTGAAGATCTTGCCAGCCTTTTTACTCATCTAAAGGGGATTGGTGCATCCTCAATTGCATCCAGGCGCATATACGGAGCCAGTGTATTTACACAGGTTCCTTACCACGTGAGTGTTTCAAGTATTTTATTTACACCTGTTGTGGTATACAATGCTATACTATGGTCTGTTTCTGCTTTACTCCATATATGGTCCACGCAAGTAAGCCTAAGAACCACACGAGGACGGGACGGGGTCATCCCTGAAGGGACCCACTGCCTTCATATTGAGCCTATATTGCACAGGCTCCATCATTTGTGAGTTTTTTTCCCTCCCCGTGTGACTATCTTTTTTCGTGTGCTGAGATATTGCGCAATATATTTTTCTTTTACCTTTCATGTCCTGTGATTACCATTCGCCATATTGGGCACCAGAGCACATGGGGTAATATTTTTGACTCACATCTACTTTGCCTACCCACGAGTTCTCTTTTGGGTGCTTCGTATAGGTGTTTATTTGCCTTCTACGGATGGGGGACATTGTATAGGCGCTGTTCCATTTCTTTTTCATACTATTACTTTCATTTGGGTTTTTGGGAAGACCCTCGGGGAACATAGCTGCCGGACTGTTCCACTACCGTGTTACTATCATTCCCTCCACCAACTGCCTGTCCAGCGCCCCCAGTGTGTTGTTTATTTACTGTATGATGATACTTGCTGGCCTGGCAGTCTTGCACCAAAGGCAGAATATTTGGGTGCACTGACGCCTTTACCAGATGCATATCTTTTTAATATAGGACCGCAAGGTCCACCCCTGCATTCTTCCACAATACCACAGAGGGGTTACTGTATGATGATAGTTGCTGGCCTGGCAGTCTTGCACCAAAGGCAGAATATCTGGGTGCACTGACGCCTTGACCAGAATCATATCTTTTCAATATAGGACCACATGGTCCACCCCTGCATTCTTCCACAATACTACAGAGGGGTTACTGTATGATGATACTTGCTGGCCTGGCAGTCTTGCACCAAAGGCAGAATATCTGGGTGCACTGACGCCTTTACCAGATGCATATCTTTTTAATATAGGAACGCAAGGTCCACCCCTGCATTCTTCCACAATACCACAGAGGGGTTACTGTATGATGATACTTGCTGGCCTGGCAGTCTTGCACCAAAGGCAGAATATCTGGGTGCACTGACGCCTTGACCAGAATCATATCTTTTCAATATAGGACCACATGGTCCACCCCATGCATTCTTCCACAATACTACAGAGGGGTTACTGTTTGATGATACTTGCTGGCCTGGCAGTCTTGCACCAAAGGCAGAATATCTGGGTGCACTGACGCCTTAACCAGATGCATATCTTTTAAATAGGACCGCAAGGTTCACCCCTGCATTATTCCACAATACCACAGAGGGGTTACTGTATGATAGTACTTGCAGGCCTGGCACCAAAAGCACAATATTTGGGTGCACTGCCACTGACGCCTGTATCAGATTCATATCCTCAGAGGGGTTACAGTGTGTCGGCACTGTTGGGGACACTAAAGGACCAATTTTGAAGCACCTATTGTTACTTTCATCCAAAGCCTGCATAAGTTTCACAATAATTTAGCCCAAAAAAATCAGTAAACTTTTTTTGCATGTCCGAAAATGTCTCCTCTTTTCATACAGACTGCCGCCCCAAGCAGTTGTTTATGGATAGATTAAAGGAAAAGCATTTACCGTCATTTGAAACGTCATTTTTTGTTTTTAAGTGTTTCTATACATCCATCGATTTTGATTCAACGTACTGTAACCTTTACCTTTCATAGGTCTATCACTGACCCTAACAGGCAGTACCTTTTTCTAGTTTGTGACATTAATTATATTATGTATACTATCGCTAATTTTTATTGCCCCAATATCGACCAGCTTCTTTCTTAAATCGGCCCTTGTTAAGGTGCGTGCAGAAGGTTCAATCTGGTACGCTCATACTCTGTGGAGAATTCAATCAGACCCTAGATCTCCCGCTCCAGCCCAATCGTGCCCAGCACTCCTCTGTTTTAATTAATTTTAATCCAACCTCGAGAATTCAAGATAACATTAAAAGGTTATTAGATGAAGGGACAACATCTGGAGTTATCAATGAGAAAGAAAGGGGCTATATTTTGGTCAATTTTCCAATGATTCCTGTATTTTATTGGTTGCCCAAACTACATAAAAATATCAAAAATCCCCCTGGCAGCCCTATTATAGCGGGTATTGAATCTGTTACCAGTCATCTATCAAAATATATTGATACCATTCTACAGCCAATGGTGAAATCTGTGCCGTCATATCTGAAGGACAATATTAATGTTCCTCAGATATTGCAGAATATAAATTGGGAGGCCGGCTGTATCCTGGCTACCTGTGATGTCCAATCTTTGTATAGTATCATCCCCCATGATAAAGATTGTAATGCAGTCTAGCAGTTTCTTGAGGGTGATTCTACCATTTCAAAAGAACAATCAGATTTTGTTTTGAGTGGCATTAAGCTCATTCTTAACAACAATTTTTTTAGGTTTGAAGATCAACATTACCTTCAGGTTAAGGGTACGGCCATGGGTACCAGGTTTGCGCCCAGTTACACTAATTTGTTCATGGCAGACTGGGAGGACCAGTTCATCCATGGATGGCGTGACTGGGCATGAGACCTGGTCCTCTACAAAAGGTTTATCGACGATATCCTCATTATATGGAGAGGAAGTGAGGAATCTATTCAGTTATTTTTTCAACATCTCAATAATAATGATTGGAGAATTGTACTTGATCATGTCATTAGCCCTATATCCATAAACCTTTTGGATCTCAACATTTATGTTGAAAATAACATTATAAAAACCAGAACTTATTTTAGGCAGGTTGATGTAAATAGTTATATTGAGCAAACTAGTTGTCATGCCGCACATTGGTTTAGGGGAGTCCCTAAGGGGCAGTTTAAACGTCTCCGCAGAAACTGCACAGAGGAAGGGCAATTCATCCAACAAGCACAGAAGTTAAAAATAGATTTCATTGAAAAGGGGTATAAAAAAGAAGTTCTTGACTCTACAATCAATGAAATTAGAAGGTTGGACAGACAGGATACTCTAAAATATAAACCTATGAAGACCTTAAATGACAATGAAATTATGTTTATTTCTGATTATAACATCCATACTAAAACTATTCATCCCATTATCAGGAAAAATTGGCCGTTATTAAAACGAGATCCAGTATTGAAAGATCTTCTAAGTGATACACCGAAGTTGGTCAACAGAGGAGCAACTAATATTAAAAAACTTTTGGTGAATAGTCATAAAAATCCACAAAAAAACATGAACCTGTTAATCTTAAGGAAGGTTTCTACAGATGCGTGCTATGCCCAGCCTGTACCAATCTAAAGCTAAATAAGAGTACTATTTCTGAATTTAGGGGTAAAAGTAAATCTTTCCAGATTAAAGGTATCATAACATGTAGAACCAAAAATGTTATCTATAGACTTACATGCCCATGTGGCTTGCATTATGTGGGCCATACTACTAGATCATTGTCTATTAGAATCAGAGAACATATATATAACATTTCAAGGGGACTTGAAACTCATTCAGTCTCGGCACATTTTAAAAAAGCTCATGGACAATCGCCAGAGGGTATGCTTTTTTTGGCCATCCAGAAAGTAGAACATCACTGGAGAGGAGGTGATTTTAATTATAAAATTCACCGTATGGAAATGCAGTGGATTTACACTCTTGACACACTTATTCCTTGGGGTTTAAATGCTGATTTCGAGTTGTGTCATTTTTTTGATTTTTATGAGTTTTTCTGGTCCATATATTTTATGTACAGAGAGGGTGGTTCATACACTTGTGTATCCTTCATATGCCGATGGAGGTCACTGTTCTCTATTCTCTCCTATATATATTGTGGGAATTGTATGGTTCATATGGGCTCTTACACCCAACTAGTTTTAGGATAGTACTATCACCTACCCGTCTATCCAGAATGGGTAGATGTGGGGGATGCATAGGGGTGCTTGCGCGATTTGCTTATGTGAAGTCGCCTATGTGCGCCTGCGTTCACTTTCGTTTTTGGGGAATGTAGAAAGTTCTGGTTTATCCTGCAGGAGTATTACGGTCTCCCCATGGTTTGAGAGAGAGATGGGACGCCGCGACACTACCCATTGGGTGGCGATCGAAGAAGGCGGAAGTACACATGGCTCTAGAATGGGTAGTGCTTGTGGTAACAGGTTTCGTTTTGGGCATCACGTGATGTTGGCGGATCCATCGATTCCAGTGTTTGAATGGTCATGTGACATTGGTAGAGGTCCATAGAGCCCAATGAGATTTCTTGCTCTTGAGTCATCAGTATATGGGATATAGCTCGAGTTGGGCTTTTGATGATATTATAGGAGCTTTGGTGTGTTCTGTGGGAGTGTCATTTGGTTTCCCTTATGTATTCGGTGAGGTGCCATGATGCCCCACAGAGTATTGATACGAGATCATGGAGTCATGGGGAACTGTAAATAAACACACTCCATGTGAACTGGTTTCGATTTTAAGCACCACATGATGCCGGTAGATCCAATCAGTTTTAGTCTTTGACTAGTCACATGACAGTAAATACAACCTAATGTTCTTTAGACCAAGTAAGATTAGACAGTCCTATTGGTTGAATGAACTGAAAGCTCCAATTCTAGTGGTAACACCGATTTCCCGCCAAATTTAAATGATGGGATTGGACAATAGTAGATTGATGATAGTATTTAAATAACAAATAAGTCATTTGATATCAGCAGCCAGCTGAGGAAGCCTTGAATATATATATGAACAGGCGAAACGCGTTCTGGCATATTTTATGTTTGTTTTACTTCATTTTTTAAAAGAATCTTTTTTATCTACTATTGGAGCCACTTTTTTTGAGTGATCTCTTTTCAGTCCGATTGTACTCTGTAATACGGTACGGACGGATTTGGAGACTGGAACATCTTGGATCCTAAAGGGCAATTAGGTGGCCGGAAAGTACCCAGACGCAATTTCCCCTAGAACCAGGAGGGTTCTACTCCATGTGAGTGCTTTTATTTCATCCATATCTAGCTACATGTTGATTATGGGTCGCACTATGATGTATTATCTGTGTTTCATTTGAGGATATTGGACGAAGGAGATTCTCAAGAAATATCGTTGAAACTCTCGTCTTCTCCTCAAGAAGGACATTGCCATCGCTACACTTTTCTTTTTATTTCACTCCTCTGTCTTGCTTGATGTCTGGCGTCTCTTGCACCCTGAGGAGGCGGTTTATTCCTTTTTCTCGAGGGCTCGGGAAATGTATACCAGGATAGACCATTTTTTTCCTCCAGAATGATTGGTTGGATCAAGTCTCGAGCTGTGACATTGGTGCAATGTCCTGGTCCTATCCTGCCCCTATTTCACTGACGTTCCCTGATGTTTATGTCCCCTTTGGTCATCCGCCATGGCGGCTGAATGAGTCGCTGATAGCACGAATCACTCAATTAAAATGATGCTGTTACCGACATTGCTGTACGTTTTCCAAGCCCTCTCTTTTTGGTCCCTCTGCATTTTTTAAAACTGTACTCTTGACTCTCTCTAATTTTATATGGAGAGGGAAAAGACCACGCCTGAAGTCAGATATCCTACATCAACCCACTATGCTCGGGGGGCCTGGCGCATCCTAATATTCTGATTTATTACAAAGCCACGATTTTGACGGATCTTGGCCGTATCTTGCCCAACGTATATTCACCCCAGTGGATATCTCTGGTCCTCCGCCACTCCATACCTCATGATTTCGCTACAGTATTGTGGACACCTAAGTGTAGCGCTCACTCCCGGAGGAGCCGCTGAATTTGTACCTCGGGTCAGTCTCCCCGCACTAGGGAATAAACATACTCCAGCACCGTTGTGGATTTTTATATTATATAGTTTACTTGAATAAAAGGCAAATAAAGAATAACACGGTCTTTGGATATATCTACAGTATTTCGTAATGCGGTAAACGCGCAGCGGAAAAGAAATACGAGGCTTCGTATTTCGGGAAAATGCGCAGCGGAACAGAAAAATACAATGCTTCGTAATTCGAGGAAAACGCGCAGCGGAAAAGAGAATACAATATTTCGTAATTCGAGAAACGCGCAGCGGAAAACAAAATAATATGCAAAACTTTGCCCCCTTTTCGGATACTAGGGAGTGAGTCCCGAACAGGTTAAGTCCCGAACTGTGAGTGTATGTGTGTGTTATGGTACCCGGGTACTATTCAACTGGCCAGTGAATTATTTAAAGTGATGTCTTCGACTAGTCAAATTGGGGCCCTGTGGGTTTTAGAGACAAACAGCAGCGTGCTTTCTTGCTTTATAAACCGGCCTTGGAGGCCTCTCACCCATCCGCTCGAAGACCAAGGCTCCCCTGACCCAGGACGTCTCTCCGCTCGATGCCTCGCTGGGATACTGGTTACTGGATCCGTTGTCTGGCTCTCTCTGCTCCAACCGTGACTTGTCCAGTTACCGCCTGCTCTCCCATCCGATGGACCTGCGGTACTCCTCACTCAAGGATCCTCTGGCTTCCTTGATGGCAGCTTGGGTAATGTCTGTAGATCACTGGGTCTCCTTCTTACAAGACTGGGTAACCCCTCTTGGAATCCTGGTAGGCCGCACCTGCACTCCAGCCTAGTCACTGTTCCACTCTGCAGCACTGCGTCCTCTCTCTATCACTCCCTGGCGCGTTCTGACAGCTATTTCCACGAGGCTCAGGATGTACAGCGTCTGTGTCCCACCCAATTCCTGTGTCTGTTTGCAAAGCATGCCAGGAAACGTAGTCCCAATGTCTTCTGTGTCTGTCCAGCATAATTTTACCATGGTCTGTCTCCCTCCGGTGGCCAAAAATAGGTACTGCCACAGTAAGGTTTTAAACACAGTGCTACACTCTCCCCCTCCTAGAACTCTTGGGTCTCTCCAAGGAGGTACAACAGTTACATTTACATTTCGATACAATTAGACAACATATACAGGGTTGGCAGCAAACATACAGTGGGTTAGATACACTTCTTCAAGTTGACTCATGTTTTGTGCTACCTCAGCTAACATAGCAGACACTTCGGGCAACCTCTGCACTGTGGTGATGGCCTCTTCAGTGCTATGTCCTGGTGAGTCGTATGTGAGTCGCTGGGGCAGTCGAACAGAGCGTTTTGGTTCTGGCTCAACCAGTTCCTCTTCAGGTGGAAGTACTATAGGTGCCGGCTCAGTCCTTCTCTCTACCACTGGAGCAGACGTTTCTTCAGAGTATGATCCCTCCAGTGAAGGCATAGAACTATAATCACCTGAATAAGCTTCAACTTCCGGAGCTACCGGGACTCCAGCAGCCTCAGGGACTCCCAACTGAAATTCAAGAGCTTCAGGGATTTCAACAGTCTCAGGGACTTCCAGCAGAAACTCAGGAGCTTCAGGCCTCAAGTTACTCTCCCACCGCTCAGGAAGAACGACAACCTCCTCAGTGTCACGGATCCCTCTGACTAACAAAATAGTGGTCCCTTTACGTAGACCGCTCTCTACCCTTCCGATCCTTGAATGGTCGGCAAAGCTAGATAGACAATTAACCAGACAATAGATAAACAAGGGATAACACCAGACAGAGGTATAGAATAGGGTATAGTCACGAATCCCTCTGACTGCCAAGATAGTGGTCCCTTTTCGTAGACCGCTCTCTACCCTTCCGATCCTTGAATGGTCGGTAAAGCTAGATAGATAATTAATCAGGCAATAGATAAACAAAGGGAAACACCAGACAGAGGTACAGACTAGAGTATTGTTCTCCCTAGGACCTTAGTTATAACAGAGGTAATCTGATGTGTGCTTAGGGTGCCACATAGACTGACCTCGGTACCAACGTTAAGGGCAGAACCAAGAGCAGAGTAAATGCCAATACCAGGGGTTATACACAGAATGGTTCGTTTGCCAATGCCAGGAGTCATACACAGAATGGTTCGTTTGCCAATGCCAGGGGTCATACACAGAATGGTTTGTTTGCCAATGCCAGGAGTCATACACAGAATGGTTCGTTTGCCAATGCCAGG
Organism: Leptobrachium leishanense; assembly: GCA_009667805.1. Classification (NCBI taxonomy): domain Eukaryota; kingdom Metazoa; phylum Chordata; class Amphibia; order Anura; family Megophryidae; genus Leptobrachium; species Leptobrachium leishanense. The sequence continues at coordinate 17,109 of RXON01000787.1, read as the reverse complement.
AGTCATACACAGAATGGTTCGTTTGCCAATGCCAGGGGTCATACACAGAATGGTTATTTCCAGAAGCAAGGTCAGACACAGATATATATCCAAAAACACAAGAGCTCTGCGGGAAGTGAAATACCACGTCAGGGCACCGCGAACTAGTGAAGCTGGGTTTTAAACCCGGCGGTTCCGCGTCACAACGCCAGGCTCCGCCCCCGGCGTCCCACGTGAGCGCACCCGGTAGCGTTATCATTCGGCGCCTGGCCAGCGAGCAGCGAGGAATCTGCTGCCAGGCGCCCCAGTACCGGCCCATCCGTGACAGAACCCCCCCTCCACGGGCGGCCACTGGACGACCCCCAGGGGCACGGGGTGCGCCAAATAGAATGCCTTCACCAACCGAGGCATGGACTTCTGCAGCCGGAATCCAAGAACGATCTTCTGGACCGTAACCTACCCAATCTACCAAGTACTGTAAGGAACCCCTAGACATCCTGGCACCCAGAATGGCTTCAACCTCGAACTCCTCCTCGCCCTCCACAGAAACAGGAGGCGGTGGAGCATGGAACTTGGTGTACCGGTTACATAACAATGGCTTCAAAAGGCTTACGTGGAACACATTGTGTATCCTAATATGGGGAGGTAATGCCAAAGCATAGGAAACAGGGTTCAGTCGCCGCAGAATCTTATAGGGGCCGATATATCTAGGTGCCAACTTCATGGAAGGCACTAAGAGCTTGATATTTCGTGAAGACAGCCAAACCCTATCCCCAACTTGATACACGGGTGCCTGCCTCCTGTGTCTGTCGGCCTTGGTTTTCTGGATGGCACTACTCTCCTCCAGTGCCCGTTTCACTCTCTCCCAAGTCTCTTTCAATGACCAGTTGCTCATCCAAAGCAGGAATCGTGGTATCAGGAAACGTAGCGGGGAGCACGGAGGATCAAAACCATAAACAGTGAAAAAGGAGAATGTCCTGTGGATTCACTCACTGCACTGTTCAAAGCATACTCTGCCCATGGTAACAGGTCAGACCAGTTATTTTGTTGTTCTGATATAAAGCACCTCAGATATTTCTCTATGTTTTGGTTGGCTCGTTCTGCTGCTCCGTTGGTCTGGGGTGATAGGCCGAAGAGAATGATAGGTCTATCCCCACGTTCTTACAAAACCTCTCCAGAATCTGGAGATGAATTGGGTCCCCCTATCAGAGACGATCTCCAGAGGACACCGTGTATGCGGACCACATTGGAAATGAATATGGGCACCAGTTCGGCTGCCGAAGGTAGTTTCCGAAGAGGAACATAGTGACCCATCTTGGAAAATCGATCTATGACCGTAAGTATCACTGTATTCCCTCTTGACTCAGGTAAATCTACTATGAAATCCATGGCTACATGTGACCATGGTCGTTCGGGGATCGGCAAAGGCTGGAGTAACCCAATGGGTGCTGTTTTGGGACTTTTCTGCCTTGTGCACACCTCGCACACAGCTATGTAATCTTTAACATCTCGGCGCAACGTGGGCCACCAGAGGAGTTTACTGATACTAGACACTGTCTTGGTGATACCCATATGCCCAGAAGTTTTATTGTCATGATAGATGTTAAGTACTTCCTCTCTTTCGTTCTCAGGTACAAAGAGTTTCGCAGGAGGTTTTCCCCCAGGAGCTGCACCCTGGACGGTCTGCAACCTTTTCACCAGAGGAGACGAGACACTAATCGTGGTAGAGGCTATAATCCTTTCCTGGGGTACAATGGGCTGATCTTGGATATTGTGTTCATAAGATTCATACTGTCTCGATAAAGCGTCTGCTTTAATGTTTCTGGACCCGGGTCTATAGGTAAGCACGAAATTAAAACTTGAAAGAAACAATGACCATCTCGCTTGTCTGGAATTTAAACGTTTAGCATCTCCAATGTACGTGAGATTCTTATGATCGGTTATGATAACGACGGGGTCCCTAGACCCCTCTAATAAGTATCTCCATTCGGCCAAGGCCGAGATGACTGCTAACAACTCTCTATTTCCAATGTCATAGTTCTTCTCTGCCGGGGACAATTTCCGAGAATAGAAGCCACATGGATGCAAGGGTTTGTCGGGTGCCTCCCTTTGGGACAAGACTGCGCCAAGACCTAGTTCGGAGGCGTCAACTTCTACTTGGAAAGGCAGAGCCGGATCTGGATGTCGGAGAACAGGGGCAGTAGTGAATGCTTGCTTAAGTGCCTCAAAGGCTTGAGTGGCTTGAGGTGTCCATTTCTGATTTCCCACCCTTTCTTTGTCATAGCCGTGAGGGGAGCTATCAAGGCCGAAAAGTCTTTAATGAATCTACGATAATAGTTCGTAAACCCCAGAAACCTCTGAATGGCTTTAAGCCCTTGGGGTAGAGGCCAGTCAAGAATAGCTGAGAGCTTTTTAGGATCCATTTGAAAACCCTCAGGGTTATTATATAACCAGGAATTGCACAGTTACTATGTCGAATAGACATTTTTCTAATTTACAATACAATCCAGCCTTCAATAGTTTTTTCAATACTTGTTTCACGTGGGCGTGATGAGTGTCCACATCAGGAGAGTATATCAGGATGTCATCCAGATATACTATGACGAATTCTTGCAGAAAATCCCTTAAAGTGTCGTTTATAAGGTCCTGAAAAACGGCTGGCGCGTTACATAATCCAAAGGGCATCACCAGGTATTCATAATGCCCGCGGTGTATTAAAAGCCGTTTTCCATTCATGCCCCTTTTTAACCCTAACCAGGTTGTACGCTCCGCGTAAATCAAGCTTCGTATATATACGGGCCCCTTTTAATCGATCGAACAATTCTGTTATGAGAGGTATGGGATGCATTTCTTATGGTTATCCTATTCAAACCTCTATAATCGATGCAAGGTCGCAGATCTCCTTCTTTCTTGGAGACAAAGAGAAACCTGCTCCTGCTGGAGAGGAGGACCTTCTAATGAATCCTCGCTCCAGATTCTCCCTTATGTACTCCTCCATAATGTCGTTTTCTTTTTGTGATAAAGGGTATACGTGTCCCCTAGGAGGCATCGTACCGGGGAGTAAATCAATAGCACAGTCATATGGACGATGTGGTGGTAGGACCTCAGTCCTGGCTTTGGAGAACACCTCCTTTAATGCCAAGTAACATTCAGGGACCTCTGTGGACAAAGGAGGGCTGTGGCAATATTGAGACTACCAATCACATTGACTCTGCCTAGGCAATTAGACTGACAACCAAGACCCCAACTTTTTACGTCTCTCTGGACCCAATCGATAACCGGGTTGTGCTCTGTTAGCCATGGAAACCCAAGAACTACAGGACATGAGGGAGATTCGATAATTTGAAATCTTATTGTTCATGGTGCAAAATCCCTGTTTTCATACATACATCGACAGTATCGTGAGTGATATGTGGGCAAGACAGGGGTTTACCGTCTATGGCCTCCACCATTAGAGGCTTCTCCTTCAGAACCAGAGGTAAGAGGTTTTTGGCAGCAAAATTCTTATCCATGAAATTTCCTGAGGCCCCAGAGTCTACGAACGCCTCAGTCTTGAGGTGAACCCCTCCCAGGTTAGGGAGATTGGTAACAGGATCCTGGATTTTTTTTTTCATTATCCACAAAGGAGGCATACAGAGAACCGATAACCTGGGTATTGGCTGTTCTTTGACCCAGTTTGCCACATTCACCTCTGCTAACCCTGGGTCTCTGAGGACATTGAAGGCGGAAGTGATCTGCCCCTGCACAATAGAAGCAGAGCCCCTTTTCTCTTCTGTGCGCTCTTTCTGCTTCTGAAATACCCTTTTTTCCTATTTGCATGGGTTCAATGACTGGCATATCTGTTTTAGCATTCTCCGGGTTACCTGACGTACTGGTGTGTCTGGGTAATGAGGGTAAAGGAGGCAAGACCCTTCGGGGTCTGTCTCTGGGATGTCTCCTTCCCTAATTTGATCGTCCATGGCTATACAAAAATCTATCAGGTGGTCCAGATTCTCTGGTAATTTTAAGGGAGCCAGTTCAAACATAAAAGCCTCGTTCAAACCTTCGGTAAAGGCTAAGGTTAAAACGTCGTTCGGCCAAAGTACCTCTGAAGTCAAGTTTTAAACTCTATGGCATAGTCGGCGACCCTCTTATTACCTTGTTTAATGTGAAACAAGGATCTACCCGCATTGGTAGCCTTCTAGAGGGATCAAAGGTACGTTTTAACTCGGAGGTAAAACCCTCATAATCATAGATGATGGGTTTCTTATTTTCCCACAACGGCGTAGCCCACAATAAAGCTTTTTCTGTTAAATGATTAATCAGATATCCTACTTTGGCTTTATCAGACATACAAGACCCTGGGTTGTTCTCAAACAAGATCTCAAGCTGAGTCAGAAAACCCCGGCATAGGCTTGGTGTACCATCATAGCGTAGGGGTGCCTTCATACTAAGCCTATGTCCTTCAGGGGAAACCGGACTGACCCTAGGTAATACTGGATCTGGAGGGTTTGTGGTACCTGTATTGGAGCGATTAACAGGGTTTGCAGAGCGAGAGAAATCTGGTCCATCCTATGGTCCTGTTCCTCTTGTCTGGCTGCGATACGTGCCAACTGGTTAGAGAGGTCTGCGGGATCCATTGGCCCTGACGTAATGTCACGGATCCCTCTGACTAACAAAATAGTGGTCCCTTTACGTAGACCGCTCTCTACCCTTCCGATCCTTGAATGGTCGGCAAAGCTAGATAGACAATTAACCAGACAATAGATAAACAAGGGATAACACCAGACAGAGGTAGAATAGGGTATAGTCACAAATCCCTCTGACTGCCAGATAGTGGTCCCTTTTCGTAGACCGCTCTCTACCCTTCCGATCCTTGAATGGTCGGTAAAGCTAGATAGATAATTAATCAGGCAATAGATAAACAAAGGGAAACACCAGACAGAGGTACAGACTAGAGTATATGTTCTCCCTAGGACCTTAGTTATAACAGAGGTAATCTGATGTGTGCTTAGGGTGCCACATAGACTGACCTCAGTACCAACGTTAAGGGCAGAACCAAGAGCAGAGTAAATGCCAATACCAGGGGTTATACACACAGAATGGTTCGTTTGCCATGCCAGGAGTCATACACAGAATGGTTCGTTTGCCAATGCCAGGGGTCATACACAGAATGGTTCGTTTGCCAATGCCAGGAGTCATACACAGAATGGTTCGTTTGCCAATGCCAGGAGTCATACACAGAATGGTTCGTTTGCCAATGCCAGGGGTCATACACAGAATGGTTATTTCCAGAAGCAAGGTCAGACACAGATATATATCCAAAAACACAAGAGCTCTGCGGGAAGTGAAATACCACGTCAGGGCACCGGCGAACTAGTGAAGCTGGGTTTTAAACCCGGCGGTTCCGCGTCACAACGCCAGGCTCCGCCCCCGGCGTCCCACGTGAGCGCACCCGGTAGCGTTATCATTCGGCTGGCCAGCGAGCAGCGAGGAATCTGCTGCCAGGCGCCCCAGTACCGGCCCATCCGTGACAGAACCCCCTCCACGGGCGGCCACTGGACGACCCCCAGGGGCACGGGGTGCGCCAAATAGAATGCCTTCACCAACCGAGGGGCATGGACTTCTGCAGCCGGAATCCAAGAACGATCTTCTGGACCGTAACCTACCCAATCTACCAAGTACTGTAAGGAACCCCTAGACATCCTGGCACCCAGAATGGCTTCAACCTCGAACTCCTCCTCGCCCTCCACAGAAACAGGAGGCGGTGGAGCATGGAACTTGGTGTGTACGGTTACATAACAATGGCTTCAAAAGGCTTACGTGGAACACATTGTGTATCCTAATATGGGGAGGTAATGCCAAAGCATAGGAAACAGGGTTCAGTCGCCGCAGAATCTTATAGGGGCCGATATATCTAGGTGCCAACTTCATGGAAGGCACTAAGAGCTTGATATTTCGTGAAGACAGCCAAACCCTATCCCCAACTTGATACACGGGTGCCTGCCTCCTGTGTCTGTCGGCCTTGGTTTTCTGGATGGCACTACTCTCCTCCAGTGCCCGTTTCACTCTCTCCCAAGTCTCTTTCAATGATGCCAGTTGCTCATCCAAAGCAGGAATCGTGGTATCAGGAAACGTAGCGGGGAGCACGGGAGGATCAAAACCATAAACAGTGAAAAAGGAGAATGTCCTGTGGATTCACTCACTGCACTGTTCAAAGCATACTCTGCCCATGGTAACAGGTCAGACCAGTTATTTTGTTGTTCTGATATAAAGCACCTCAGATATTTCTCTATGTTTTGGTTGGCTCGTTCTGCTGCTCCGTTGGTCTGGGGTGATAGGCCGAAGAGAATGATAGGTCTATCCCCACGTTCTTACAAAACCCTCTCCAGAATCTGGAGATGAATTGGGTCCCCCTATCAGAGACGATCTCCAGAGGAACACCGTGTATGCGGACCACATTGGAAATGAATATGGGCACCAGTTCGGCTGCCGAAGGTAGTTTCCGAAGAGGAACATAGTGACCCATCTTGGAAAATCGATCTATGACCGTAAGTATCACTGTATTCCCTCTTGACTCAGGTAAATCTACTATGAAATCCATGGCTACATGTGACCATGGTCGTTCGGGGATCGGCAAAGGCTGGAGTAACCCAATGGGTGCTGTTTTGGGACTTTTCTGCCTTGTGCACACCTCGCACACAGCTATGTAATCTTTAACATCTCGGCGCAACGTGGGCCACCAGAGGAGTTTACTGATACTAGACACTGTCTTGGTGATACCCATATGCCCAGAAGTTTTATTGTCATGATAGATGTTAAGTACTTCCTCTCTTTCGTTCTCAGGTACAAAGAGTTTCGCAGGAGGTTTTCCCCCAGGAGCTGCACCCTGGACGGTCTGCAACCTTTTCACCAGAGGAGACGAGACACTAATCGTGGTAGAGGCTATAATCCTTTCCTGGGGTACAATGGGATGCTGATCTTGGATATTGTGTTCATAAGATTCATACTGTCTCGATAAAGCGTCTGCTTTAATGTTTCTGGACCCGGGTCTATAGGTAAGCACGAAATTAAAACTTGAAAGAAACAATGACCATCTCGCTTGTCTGGAATTTAAACGTTTAGCATCTCCAATGTACGTGAGATTCTTATGATCGTTTATGATAACGACGGGGTCCCTAGACCCCTCTAATAAGTATCTCCATTCGGCCAAGGCCGAGATGACTGCTAACAACTCTCTATTTCCAATGTCATAGTTCTTCTCTGCCGGGGACAATTTCCGAGAATAGAAGCCACATGGATGCAAGGGTTTGTCGGGTGCCTCCCTTTGGGACAAGACTGCGCCAAGACCTAGTTCGGAGGCGTCAACTTCTACTTGGAAAGGCAGAGCCGGATCTGGATGTCGGAGAACAGGGGCAGTAGTGAATGCTTGCTTAAGTGCCTCAAAGGCTTGAGTGGCTTGAGGTGTCCATTTCTGATTTCCCACCCTTTCTCTTGTCATAGCCGTGAGGGGAGCTATCAAGGCCGAAAAGTCTTTAATGAATCTACGATAATAGTTCGTAAACCCCAGAAACCTCTGAATGGCTTTAAGCCCTTGGGGTAGAGGCCAGTCAAGAATAGCTGAGAGCTTTTTAGGATCCATTTGAAAACCCTCAGGGTTATTATATAACCCAGGAATTGCACAGTTACTATGTCGAATAGACATTTTTCTAATTTACAATACAATCCAGCCTTCAATAGTTTTTTCAATACTTGTTTCACGTGGGCGTGATGAGTGTCCACATCAGGAGAGTATATCAGGATGTCATCCAGATATACTATGACGAATTCTTGCAGAAAATCCCTTAAAGTGTCGTTTATAAGGTCCTGAAAAACGGCTGGCGCGTTACATAATCCAAAGGGCATCACCAGGTATTCATAATGCCCGCTACGTGTATTAAAAGCCGTTTTCCATTCATGCCCCTTTTTAACCCTAACCAGGTTGTACGCTCCGCGTAAATCAAGCTTCGTATATATACGGGCCCCTTTTAATCGATCGAACAATTCTGTTATGAGAGGTATGGGATATGCATTTCTTATGGTTATCCTATTCAAACCTCTATAATCGATGCAAGGTCGCAGATCTCCTCTTTTTCTTGAGACAAAGAAGAAACCTGCTCCTGCTGGAGAGGAGGACCTTCTAATGAATCCTCGCTCCAGATTCTCCCTTATGTACTCCTCCATAATGTCGTTTTCTTTTTGTGATAAAGGGTATACGTGTCCCCTAGGAGGCATCGTACCGGGGAGTAAATCAATAGCACAGTCATATGGACGATGTGGTGGTAGGACCTCAGTCCTGGCTTTGGAGAACACCTCCTTTAATGCCAAGTAACATTCAGGGACCTCTGTGGACAAAGAGGGGCTGTGGCAATATTGAGACTACCAATCACATTGACTCTGCCTAGGCAATTAGACTGACAACCAAGACCCCAACTTTTTACGTCTCTCTGGACCCAATCGATAACCGGGTTGTGCTCTGTTAGCCATGGAAACCCAAGAACTACAGGACATGAGGGAGATTCGATAATTTGAAATCTTATTGTTTCATGGTGCAAAATCCCTGTTTTCATACATACATCGACAGTATCGTGAGTGATATGTGGGCAAGACAGGGGTTTACCGTCTATGGTCCACCATTAGAGGCTTCTCCTTCAGAACCAGAGGTAAGAGGTTTTTGGCAGCAAAATTCTTATCCATGAAATTTCCTGAGCCCCAGAGTCTACGAACGCCTCAGTCTTGAGGTGAACCCCTCCCAGGTTAGGGAGATTGGTAACAGGATCCTGGATTTTTTCTTTTCATTATCCACAAAGGAGGCATACAGAGAACCGATAACCTGGGTATTGGCTGTTCTTTGACCCAGTTTGCCACATTCACCTCTGCTAACCCTGGGTCTCTGAGGACATTGAAGGCGGAAGTGATCTGCCCCTGCACAATAGAAGCAGAGCCCCTTTTCTCTTCTGTGCGCTCTTTCTGCTTCTGAAATACCCTTTTTTCCTATTTGCATGGGTTCAATGACTGGCATATCTGTTTTAGCATTCTCCGGGTTACCTGACGTACTGGTGTGTCTGGGTAATGAGGGTAAAGGAGGCAAGACCCTTCGGGGTCTGTCTCTGGGATGTCTCCTTTCCCTAATTTGATCGTCCATGGCTATACAAAAATCTATCAGGTGGTCCAGATTCTCTGGTAATTTTAAGGGAGCCAGTTCAAACATAAAAGCCTCGTTCAAACCTTCGGTAAAGGCTAAGGTTAAAACGTCGTTCGGCCAAAGTACCTCTGAAGTCAAAGTTTTAAACTCTATGGCATAGTCGGCGACCCTCTTATTACCTTGTTTAATGTGAAACAAGGATCTACCCGCATTGGTAGCCCTTCTAGAGGGATCAAAGGTACGTTTTAACTCGGAGGTAAAACCCTCATAATCATAGATGATGGGTTTCTTATTTTCCCACAACGGCGTAGCCCACAATAAAGCTTTTTCTGTTAAATGATTAATCAGATATCCTACTTTGGCTTTATCAGACATACAAGACCCTGGGTTGTTCTCAAACAAGATCTCAAGCTGAGTCAGAAAACCCCGGCATAGGCTTGGTGTACCATCATAGCGTAGGGGTGCCTTCATACTAAGCCTATGTCCTTCAGGGGAAACCGGACTGACCCTAGGTAATACTGGATCTGGAGGGTTTGTGGTACCTGTATTGGAGCGATTAAACAGGGTTTGCAGAGCGAGAGAAATCTGGTCCATCCTATGGTCCTGTTCCTCTTGTCTGGCTGCGATACGTGCCAACTGGTTAGAGAGGTCTGCGGGATCCATTGGCCCTGACGTAATGTCACGGATCCCTCTGACTAACAAAATAGTGGTCCCTTTACGTAGACCGCTCTCTACCCTTCCGATCCTTGAATGGTCGGCAAAGCTAGATAGACAATTAACCAGACAATAGATAAACAAGGGATAACACCAGACAGAGGTATAGAATAGGGTATAGTCACAAATCCCTCTGACTGCCAAGATAGTGGTCCCTTTTCGTAGACCGCTCTCTACCCTTCCGATCCTTGAATGGTCGGTAAAGCTAGATAGATAATTAATCAGGCAATAGATAAACAAAGGGAAACACCAGACAGAGGTACAGACTAGAGTATATGTTCTCCCTAGGACCTTAGTTATAACAGAGGTAATCTGATGTGTGCTTAGGGTGCCACATAGACTGACCTCAGTACCAACGTTAAGGGCAGAACCAAGAGCAGAGTAAATGCCAATACCAGGGGTTATACACAGAATGGTTCGTTTGCCAATGCCAGGAGTCATACACAGAATGGTTCGTTTGCCAATGCCAGGGGTCATACACAGAATGGTTCGTTTGCCAATGCCAGGAGTCATACACAGAATGGTTCGTTTGCCAATGCCAGGAGTCATACACAGAATGGTTCGTTTGCCAATGCCAGGGGTCATACACAGAATGGTTATTTCCAGAAGCAAGGTCAGACACAGATATATATCCAAAAACACAAGAGCTCTGCGGGAAGTGAAATACCACGTCAGGGCACCGGCGAACTAGTGAAGCTGGGTTTTAAACCCGGCGGTTCCGCGTCACAACGCCAGGCTCCGCCCCCCGGCGTCCCACGTGAGCGCACCCGGTAGCGTTATCATTCGGCGCCTGGCCAGCGAGCAGCGAGGAATCTGCTGCCAGGCGCCCCAGTACCGGCCCATCCGTGACACTCAGGCTCCGGTGAGCGCATCCAGTCCAGACAATAACTCTCTTCTTCACTGTCTCTTTCGCTCTCTTCGACAACCCGGGTCTGTTGAGACCGAGTAACCGGAGGCAAACGTGGAGCAGGCGGATTTGGCGGAGGCAGTTCGTCCCCAACTGGCATCCTCACAGCCTCTCTCAAAGGTAACAAATGATTCCGGTGCCAGTTCTTAAGAGGCCAGCCTTTCCATCCGGCGGATTTGATACACCGGCAGACCCGGCAGTTGCTTGCAGACAATGTAACTTGAGAACTCCATCTATCCGCCAACTTATGCCTCGCAGCAGCAGCACCCAAGTTCTTCAACAAAACCTATCACTGGGTTGTAGATCTTGTATCCGAACTTTCAAGTCATAGTTCCTTTTGTTCCTTTGCTCCCTGTTTCCTGAGGTCAAACGGGCCTGTTCAAACGCAGAGCCAGGTTCTTCCGAAGTCTATCCACGTAGTTTCTCTATGGAAGCTACCGACGTCTGGTCTAGAGATAACCCAAACGCCAAATCAACGGCAGTCGGGCTTCTCTTCCGAACATAAGACGGTACGGTGAGTATCCAGTTGCATCACTCGTACTGTTATATGCATGCACCAGAGTAGCTATGTGACGACTCCAACTCTGCTTCTCTACGGTCGACAAAGTCCCCAGCATATTCAGCAGCGTGCAATTAAACTTTCAGGCTGAGCATCACCTTGAGGTGATATGGTGTAGTTCGGGTCTTTTGGATTCCCAACAGTTCCAACAATTGTCCAACAAGTCGGCTTTCAAAGTCTCTACCCTGATCAGAGTGTATTCTCCTCGGCAGGCCGTAGTGAACAAAGAACTTTTCCATCAGAACCTTGGCTACTGTCGGAGCGCGTTGATCTTTCGTGGAAAAGGCTTGGGCGTAACGGGTGAAATGATCAGTCACTATCAGAATATTCCCTTGCCCGCTAGCGTCCGGCTCTAAGCACAGGAAGTCAATGCACACCAAATCCATGGGTCCCTGACTCTGTAGATGGCTCATTGGAGCGTTCGGGTTGGTAGAGTCTTCCTCTGAATACACCTCAGACAGGAATGGCAGTAACTTTCCACTTCAGCTCTCATGCAAGGCCAATAGAATCTGTCTCGCACCAGCTTAAAAGTTCTTTCAGCACCCAAATGTCATGCTCATCATGTAACGATCGCAGCACACTCTCTCTATGCTTAGTGGGAAGGAATAGCTTTTGAGTCTCTTCAGCATTGGTTGAGGGGCCCTTCGGTAGACCACCCCATCCAACATCTTCAACCGTTCCCACTCCTTGTAGACCAATCTGGCTCCATCCGGGGAATTGGTCAGCAGAATTTCCCGCTGGTTCGCAGTTAGGGCCTTTATGGTCAATGCAATTAAGGGTCTCTGGCCTGGTCCGCTTTCAGGTCCTGTTTTGAAAAGGTAGGTAGACTTTCATCTCTCAATTGGGTAGGGTTGCAGTAGAACTCAGGAACAGCCGCAGCCATGACTCCGATGGCCTCCGCTTCAATCCCTCCCTTGACCCGGCACTCTGCTCCTTGCAAAAAAGCTTGGACCCCGTCTGGAGTTAATTGAGTCCATTCTGCAGCGTAGGGTCTTCTCGACAAAGCATCAGCATCTCAATTATTCACCCCAGGGTGATACTTCAGGCTGAACCTAAACCCTGACAGAGCGGCCAACCACCGATGTCCTGTTGCGTCCAGTTTCGCAGTAGTGAGGATGTAGGTAAGCGGATTATTACCCGTCTTTATCACAAACTCAGCTCCATACAGATAGTCCTTTAGCTTGTCTACCACTGCCCACTTTAAGGCTAGGAACTCCAACTTGTGGGTAGGGTAGTTCTTCTCTGAAGGCATAAGGCTCTGACTCACGTACGCTACAGGCCTCAGCAATCCACCATACTCCTGATACAGGACTCCTCCTAGCCCTTCTCTGCTGGCATCCACATGTAACTCATACGGCTTGTGAGGGTCCGCGTAGGCCAAGACAGGAGCTTGAGTTAGACTCTCTTTTAGCTTCAAGAAAGCACCTTCACACTGACTAGTCCATTCGCCCTGTATGGACTCTCGAGCTTTCCTTGGTCCTGGAGCTGACGGGTTTCGGTCAGAGGCCTTCTTCTTGTTTTCCTTCTGTAGGAGCTTGTTCAGTGGTTGAGCTATTTTTGCGAATCCTCCTACTACAATCTTCGATAATATGAACAGAACCCCAAGAAAGATCAAAGTTCAGTGACGTTTCTGGGTCTGGGCCAAGAAGCTACGGCCTCCAACTTCCGAGGATCTGTCGAAACACCTTCTGCTGAGACCACATGTCCCAGATACGTAACAGACGGTAGACAGAATTGGCATTTCTCCAGAGACAGTTTCAATCCCTCTTCATGGAGCCTCTTCAAGACCTTCTCCAAACGTTGCTCATGCTCTTCAGAGTCTTCCAAACACGATTATGTCATCCAGGTACACTAATACTTCGATCAGATTCATGTCCCCGACTGTCTTCTCCATTAACCGTTGGAACGTGGCTGGAGCCCCCGTAAGGCCTTGAGGCATTCTGTTAAATTCAAAGAACCCCAGTGGACAGATGAACGCAGTTTTCTCTTTGTCTTCGGGATGCATTGGTATCTGGTGATACCCGCTTCGTAGGTCTAGTACACTAAACCATTTCGCTCCAGACAAACACTGTAAGGCATCTTCTATCCGAGGAGTAGCATATTGGTCTGGGATGGTTCTTCGGTTCAACATGTGGTAGTCTATGCATAGGCGGACAGAACCGTTCTTCTTCCGGACCATCACTATTGGAGATGCGTATGGACTCCTGGACTCTTGATCACCTTGGTTCTTTGCAATTCATTCAGCTGTTCTCGCAGATCATCTAAGTCTCCCAGCGAACTCGCCTTGACCTTTCACGAAACGGCTTGTCCTCTTGTAATCGAATGCGGTGTTCAGTACTTTTAGCTAGGCCTACGTCGAACTCATCTTTCGAGAACAATTCTCTCCACTTTAGAACTTGAGACTGAAGACGTTTCTTCCACTCGGATGAAATGGGAGCGTCCTTGGGGTAGAATCTTTCATCTGGAATCTCTTTATCCACTCCCCCTCCTAAATCGGTGGAGAGGGACTAGCGGACTCTACTTGCCCGATAGGCATTCGTGCTTTAAGGACTACTGGAGAATCAGACACATTACACACACTGACTGAGAGACTCTTCCTCGTGTTCTTTTCAGAGCTTTAGTGGAGATTATTTCAGGGATTACTTCGACTCCGGCCTCACACCCATGATTAAAATCGGTTCCAGCACCACATAGGGACCTGGTTGCGACCCGTTCAACTTGACTGAAGCCGGAAGCTCGCTACTTCTCCTGCTTGCAGAACCTTCTCCGTTCCTCCTAATCTCCATAGGCGGCCCCACCTCGGCAGGTGCCTTCTGTTCTTCAACCATCCTCTGATAGATTGAACGTAACATTGGGTGTACTCCTTTAGTAGGATCCTCTTCCAGCACGATAGGTGTCAGGAGACGTCGCACCAAATCAGTATTCGTCCCCACTATCATGGAACTCCTGTTTGCCCCTGGAGGCCGAGGACACACAATGGCCAATGCATCACAACCTCCGGACTGTCCGACGACTTCGGATCCCATCTCCAACTTCACCTGTAGATACCCTCATAAGGGAGTTTCTCCGTTCCGATACCCCAGATTTCCAAATCCTTCAATTTCTGTAGAGGAATGTGCTTCAAGTGTCTCTCATAGAAGTCTGTAGATCAATGTCACTTGAGCCCCTGAATCCAACAGGGCTTTAGTGTAGACTCCCTCCACTTGGATTGGCACAATAGGAGAAGGACCTATCAGTTGGTCAGGAAACTTGGTGGCGGTATCAGGACACTTAGACCCAGTTTGCTGTACCCTGGCCTTTTCTTGGCCCGTGTAGGTTTTGGGTGTGCATTGCTTCCCCATGACGTAGGTCCAGACGCTAAGGGAGTGACTCTTTCAGTCCTGGCAGGCTCGGCAGTTGGCCAGACTTTGGGCCTTCTCGCCCTCTTAGTCCTGGCTTGATTTTTGGAGCGGGTTTCAACCTTCGGGCCCCTGGTTTGCTCCCTTACCAGGACCCTCTGGAGTTTCCCGCCTGCAGGGCGGACAACAGTTTCTCCACAGCTTTTAGAAGTTCTTCGACCGGTTTCTTTTCAGCCCTCCCTTGTGGGCATTGAGCCCTGAAATGGCCAATTTCCCCGCAGCCAAAACATTTCTTTCTTGGGTGTGTGAGCATATTTACTTCTGGCGGTTCACTTGGAGACCCCCTGTTTGAGGCTACAGCAACCCTTCAGTTCTGGTGTCCTTAGCCGACAGCAACGTCATTAACTCCATCATTTGCAACATCTGAGTTTTTAAGCCAGCACTTCAGTCTGTATGTCTGCCACACAGAGAGTTCCTACTCTGCGGTGAAAGCTGTGTGCGAAGCATTTACGACCTTTTAGCCTTAATCAAGGCCTCTTCTTCTCGGATAGCTTTGATCAGTTTGGAATAGGTTAGTCTCGTGTTCTGGTATCTAGTCTGAAATCTCAACATTATGGGATCCAGCGGGAGTGCTCCTTTGAAAAATTTGATCCATCAAAGCTTTGCTTGCCTGACTCGGTTGCATGCCCCCTTTAAGAATGACCTGATGGATGATTTTATCCAGCCGCCAGACATATGTGGACAATTCTTCTCCTTCCTTTTGATAGGTGTGAGAGAACTTGTGAATAAGCTCGGCACAATCCTCCACTCCCCCGAAATTTTCCTGTAAAGCTTCTAGATACTCTGCAGCAGTGCAGCCGGGCTTGTCCCTTTTTAGATTTCGAATGACGTCTGAAGCAGGACCTCTTAGGCTCTCGATCAACCTTTGCCTCTTCACGGTGTCAGCAACTTCCCATTCTTCCACTGCTTGCACTGCCTGATCTATCCAAGTCTCAAAGTCCTCTTCTCCAGTCGGCACAGGGACCTTACCAGAATAAAAACGTAACTTGCGATATCCATAATTTGGGGACGCAGCAGAGTTTTGGCTAGTGTTTCCACCAGTTTCCCCATAGTGGTGAAAAAGGAGGGAACCCTGTAGTTGGGTAACATCGGGAACATTCGCGTGATCACCACGTGGCGTACTTGGCTGAATCAGTTGGACTTCCACCTCATCGGTCAGCTTCACGCTCGCGCCCTGAAAACACACTGGAACACCCTTTCTCCACTCAAAAAGAACATATGTGTGAGGGGTAACTGGGTTCGCTTTAATGTCCAGGATTAACCCCGATTATCTGGTGTCAGCGCGGCCACGGCCTGGCGAATCTGATCTTCGGCCCAAGTGTCTGCAGGAATATCTATAACTATACATAATTCTATCTGACTACTGTGCTCTTCACACCATTGGCAGCAGTGTCTGGATCCATATTTAACCCTTTAAATTCGGTTTTTCCAGAAACTGAATCCCGGACGAGCCCCCACGTGTAGCGCTCACTCCCGGAGGAGCCGCTGAATTGTACCTCGGGTCAGTCTCCCCGCACTAGGGAATAAACATACTCCAGCACCGTTGTGATTTTTATATTATATAGTTTACTTGAATAAAAGGCAATAAAGAATAACACGTCTTTGGATATATCTACAGTATTTCGTAATGCGGAAACGCGCAGCGGAAAAGAAATACGAGGCTTCGTATTTCGGGAAAATGCGCAGCGGAACAGAAAAATACAATGCTTCGTAATTCGAGGAAAACGCGCAGCGGAAAAGAGAATACAATATTTCGTAATTCGAGAAGCGCGCAGCGGAAAAAAAAATAATATGCGAAACTTTGCCCTTTTCGGATACTAGGGAGTGAGTCCCGAACAGGCTAAGTCCCGAACTGTGAGTGTATGTGTGTTATGGTACCCGGGTACTATTCAACTGGCCAGTGAATTATTTAAAGTGATGTCTTCGACTAGTCAAGTTGGGGCCCTGTGGGTTTTAGAGACAAACAGCAGCGTGCTTTCTTGCTTTATAAACCGGCCTTGGAGGCCTCTCACCCATCCGCTCGAAGACCAAGGCTCCCCTGACCCAGGACGTCTCTCCGCTCGATGCCTCGCTGGGATACTGGTTACTGGATCCGTTGTCTGGCTCTCTCTGCTCCAACCATGACTTGTCCAGTTACCGCCTGCTCTCCCATCCGATGGACCTGCGGTACTCCTCACTCAAGGATCCTCTGGCTTCCTTGATGGCAGCTTGGGTAATGTCTGTAGATCACTGGGTCTCCTTCTTACAAGACTGGGTAACCCCTCTGGAATCCTGGTAGGCGGCACTGCACTCCAGGCCTAGTCACTGTTCCACTCTGCAGCACTGCGTCCTCTCTCTATCACTCCCTGGCGCGTTCTGACAGCTATTTCCACGAGGCTCAGGGATGTAC
>RXON01000786.1:0-32214 GCA_009667805.1 Leptobrachium leishanense | reverse complement strand
AAGAATAGAACTTTGTGGTAGATGTATCTGATACAGTACGTGTTGTGATTGCTGAGTGATTGTAAGTGATTGAGTGCCTACTCGCCTTGCGAGAACTGTTGCGTGAAGTATCAGACAAATGATTAAAGTGAAAGGAAAAAAAAAAGCTTAAAAAAAAAAAAATATAGCTATGGGTAATGGGTCCAGCGACTGGAGGAGAGGGGCATGATATCAAAGAACCAAATAATGTTAAAATGTATTCTGCTGTGCAACATGCTATGTCATCACGATTAGTAGATAGAGGGAATCCCCACAAGACAGCCCTGGCTCCCCAGTTTGAGAAACCCACTACAAGAAGAAACCATGGGTAATAATCTAAACCCGAGAAAGTGAAGAATAAGCAAACACACTTAGAATATATGATGCACAATTTTGAAGCGCTGTATGAGACATCATTATGGTATGGAATTGAGTAAAGAAAAATTAAAACTGTTGTATACAATAATCTGGCCGGTGTTAGTCCCTGAATAGCCAGAACAGGATCTATAGACCCGGAGATAATACAGAAAATGTACTCCCGGGGCACCAGGAGATATGGCCACCCAGATCAGTATCCATATATAGATTATGATAATCAAATCCCCTTACGAGGAAAAAGTCCTATTATTAAAACAATTAATTTTATTAATACAATTAAAAATGAAAAACAGTTGTCAAACTTTGACCACGATTATTTAATCAATTCTGTTTAGATTAAACGTTTAGACCCACATAATTGAAAGTGATATCATGTGACAACAAAATAGATAAAGATTAGCAAAATTGTTGTTATGAATCAAGTGACTGGTGCGTCCACCAGTAAAACTGATAGTGCGTATTGGGTTTAATGTATATATAGCATATATAACATCAGGTATTAGATAATGATTTGGCACCAAAATACTTCTGACAATATGCTAATTAGACTCGATGATTATAATTGGCCTACATGAAACCAAATAACGAAGTTCTCACAAGAATAGTGGATGTGTAAGTCCCACTGAAGGGATGAAGGCTAAATTAGCATGAATAATATGGTCACCAATATTGAATTATCAAAGTGGGATAGAAGTGAGTGGTATAAACCATTTGATAATGAGTTATGTCAAGAATAGCGTTTTAAATATATGCACACAGTGAACGCAATTGATGGCCACTATACATAAATAATTAATTGATTAGTATTAACACCAGATTGACCTTGAAGTTGCTTGTAAGCAGTAAATGAAAATGCTGAAATAACCTTGGTGTGGCCACACCTTAAGTAATAGCTGTAAGCATTCGTTTACACGAGGGGTTCTGTTCATTAACCCTCAATAAGAAAATGGTCAAGTAAAAATTGAATAATACTTAATACTTGTTACACAGGTGATCACCGCTACTGCATATGGTGGTGCACTAAATTACAATTGAAACTGTGCAGCACCTTAAGTATTAGCTGTAAGCATCCATATATAGATATTTGGAGGTACTGTGTGAAAAAAAAAATAATAATAAAAAAACCATTTTGTTTATGTTAGCAGGGCAAAGAAAGAAAGGTATGCCCTTAAATAAATATAAACATGAGTGTGGGAATAATTAGACATAGATAAATTACAAACCCTGTGTGATGATCTGCAGGAGTCTCTGAGCCCCCACTTCCCCCCAGGCCAGAAGGAAAGGAGATGATCAATGGATCAGATGGTGATCTAGAAGGTTATATGGTAGAATGAACAGGGAACTACATGTCCCATAGCTGCCAAACGAGAAAAGAAACTAATCGAGTGTATATATGTTGTTTATTTTTGATCTATCTTTGTAATAAGGGTTGGATGTTAATCTAGAGTGTGTGATGGCTGAGAGTAATGAGATTCTCTGCATTTGTTTCCTCCCCTTTCTTAAAATAGAGGGAAGGGAGGGAGTCAGCTCCTTCAATGAACAAAGGAATTAATGATTTATGTGTCTGTGCAGCGAATTTAGAATGAATGTAGTCTGTTGATTGCGAGATGTAGGTTTATATTTTGTGTTGATATATTAGGTTAGGTCTGTCTTGTTTAAAAGGAAACAAAGTAGCAAAACAAGAGGACATAGTCTTAGATTAGAGGGACAAAGGTTTAAAAGTAACATCAGGAAGCATTATTTTACTGAGAGAGTGGTGGATACATGGAATAGCCTTCCAGTAGAAGTGGTAGAGGCCAATGCAGTGGTTGAGTTTGGGCAGGCATGGGATAGGCATAAGGCTATCCTAGACAGAAGATAAATCCAGGTAAAGTATCCATGTAATTGGGCGACTAGATGGGCCAAAAGGTTCTTATCTGCCGACATTTTTCTATGTTTCTATGTTTCTAAATCGAAATAGTTTTATATAATCTAGGCTATATGTGAGAAAGATATACATTGTGTCCGGATGTTTCAGGCAATGAGGCGCAATGTGTTAGTATTATTGCAGGAAATGAATGCATATATGTGCTGTGTCTGTGTTTAGGGCACAATGTATATGTGCTGCCCAGTCTGTATAAATGCTATATATGTGTATAGTGGGTTTATATGCTCTTTCGTTTTGTATGCATTACGAAGAAAATTATCTATGTATGTAATCCCTGTTGTGTGTATTGGGATATGGTGTACAGTGTCTATGTGGTTTCGGGTGTGCCCCTACAGAGATCATTGATTAAAAGGGCTAAAATAGGAAGAGACTGCTGATTCTAAAAAAGTCTGAAGCCTAAACCCAAACCCCCCCTTCCCTTATACACTGAAGGAGAAAAAAGGTGGGAGGGGATGGGCTATTAGTGACATCTGCGAAAGGCAAGAGATAGAGAAAAATACTGCAGACGGTAGATCAGTTTTTGGAGAAATTGTAAACTAAATAGAAAAGACAAGCAAAATGTGGAATACACAAAGAAGTTGATGATGAGAAAAGAGAAATGTGTTATAAAATGTGTATTTACCACATCCCAAAAAAAAAAAAAAAAGCTTGACAACACATCCAAGCCCACCTTGAACATCTGTTTAAAACACGATTTTCCTAAAGTTTTGTGTTTTCATGGAATACTTCGCTACTGCCAGTGCAGAAAGAGAATACCCAAGAGTACCAACCTGTCCAGGATTTAAGAGCAGTTAATTCTGCCACAGTGACTTTATATGGATTTGACCCAATTGAGTGTAATCTCCTAGCTCTGATACCCGGCAACACAGAATTCTACATTTGATTTAAAAGATGCGGGTTTTTTTTTTTATCTGCTTGGCTCCAGCGAATCAGCCATGGCTTGCCTTTCAGTGGGAAAACGCCCAGAATGGCTCCAAACATCAAATGATATGCCTCCCTCAAGGTTTGATATCCTCGGGAGAGCACTGAACAAAGACTTATTTGCCTATCACTCTCAGCCAGACAAAGATACCCTATGGCAGTATGTTGATGATCTCATGCTTGCTCCACCAACTCAAGAAGATTGTTTCAATGCCACAAAAGAACTGTTAAGTATCTTATGCAAGGCAAGCTACAAAATCTCAAGACGCAAGGCACAGATTTGCAGACACAGTGTCAAGTATCCAGGCTTCCATCTTACAGGAACTGAGCGTGCAATCCAGAACGCATATAATCAGTCTGCCGTGTCCCTCAAGCCACAGGCTCATTGCCAAATAAGAGAATTACTGAGCCTCTGTACCAAGTCACCAAAGGTGCAGAGCCTGACCCTATTATATGGAGTGAAGAACAAAACTAAGGTTGTCACCCAGTTAAAGACTTTGTTGCTTGAAGCCACTGACCTCCTGGTTGCTGAAGCTGACAAGCTTACACTAGGCTAAGAACTCTTTGTGAAAATCCCTCATGCAGTCCAGACTCTTCTAGACTATAAAGGCAATTACTGGTTCAGCAATGCAAGAATGACCAAGTACCAAGCTATGCTATGTGAAAACCCAAGAGTCCATTTGGAACTAATCTCCACCCTGAATCCTGCTACATTGCTTCCAGATGCTCCAAAAGATCAGGAACATGAATGCCTTCAAGTAATGGATGAAGTATACAGCAGCAGACCTGACCTCAAAGACGTACCCCTAGACAAATACGACATGCAACTGTTCACTGATGGAAGCAGTTTTGTAGAAAATGGAAAGAGATTTGCTGGGTATGCAGTAGTCACTCTTGATGAAACAATTGAAGCTAAACCACTGCCCAAATGGCACTTCTGCTCAACTGGCTGAAATTATTGCCCTTACCAGAGGTCTAGAACTATCTGAAAACAAAAGGGTGAACATATACACCGATTCCAAGTATGCCTTCATGACAATTCAGGCTCACGGAGCACTCTACAAAGAACGAGGCCTCCTAACATCTGCGGGCAAACATGAAATATGCCCTTGAAATATTGAATCTACTGAATGCAGTATGGAAACTCATCCGCAGTTGGTGTTATTCATTGCCGCCGTGCCACCAAAGGCAAGGAAGTTCCCAGAGGAAACCGGAAAGCAGATCTGGCGGCAAAGGAAGCAGCCAGACAAACACAAGCCTTTAGCGTGCGTGGCTGTGATTGAAAAGAAACCAAGGCTAAGAGTACTCGACAGCAGCAGGGCAGGTGCAGCAGGAGAAAACTCACTTGAAACTAAACTGGAGAGGATACCCAGTTCAAGATGAAGATCCCCTGGAAAGTGTTCGGGAAGGAAACCCGATCGCCAGAGAAGATTATTATTATTATTATTATTTCTTTATTTATAAAGCGCCAGCATATTCCGCAGCGCTGTACAATAAGCACAGTATAGACAGGGTTACAATACATTGAACAACATTTGACAAACAGTACAGGAGGAGATGAGGGCCCTATTCCCGTAGGAACTCACAATCTGGGAGGGTTGGGGTTGGAAACAGGAGGAGAGGACTGTAAGGTGAGAGTGATTGATGGTTGCGTCAGTGAGTTGGGTGGTAGGCTTCCCTAAATAGGAATGTTTAAGGGAGCGTTTGAAGGAAGAGAAGTTAGGGGAAAGTCTGACAGTACGAGGGAGAGCGTTCCAGAGAGTGGGGGCTGCGCGTGAGAAATCCTGCAGTCTATCATGGGAAGAGGTGATGCGGGGAGAAGCTAGGCGCAGGTCACTGTTTGACCTTAGGGAGCGGGCTGGGGTGTATTTGGTGATTAGTGAGGACAGGTAGTGGGGAGCTGAGTTAGTGAGGCTTTTGTAGGTAAGGATAAGGATTTTGAACTTAATTCTGCAGTGGATGGGGAGCCAGTGAAGGGACTCGCAGAGGGGAGCGGCAGAGACAGAGCGGCGGGTGAGGTGAATTAGCCTGGCGGAGGCGTTCAGGATGGATTGTAGGGGGGAGAGGTGGGACAGAGGGAGGCCAGATAAGAGATTATTGCAATAGTCGAGTCGGGAGATTACCAGGGCGTGTATGAGTTGTTTTGTGGCGACAGCGGTAAGAAATGGCCGAATTCTGTAAATATTACGCAGTTGGTATCGGCAGGAGGAGGAAAGAGACTTGATGTGGGGGATGAAGGAAAGAGCAGAGTCAAGTGTAACTCCAAGACAGCGAACTTGGTTTGATGGGGAGATGGTGATACCCTCCACCGTGATCGAGAAGTCAGGAGGTGGGGCGGCATTAGAGGGAGGAATAAGTAGGAGCTCAGTCTTTGACATGTTGATCTTTAGGTGGTGGGAGGCCATCCAGGAGGAGATGCCAGATAAACAGTCACTGACTTTGGAAAGGACAGGGGGAGAGAGATCAGGGGTAGAGAGGTAGATCTGAGTGTCATCAGCGTAGAGGTGGTAATTAAAGCCAAAGCTGTTGATGATTTTGCCCAGGGAGGAGGTGTAGATGGAAAAGAGCAGAGGACCAAGGACAGAGCCTTGAGGTACACCAACAGATAGAGGCAATGAGGAGGAGGAGTTACCAGCAAAGGACACACAGAAGGACCTGTTGGATAAATAGGAGTCATCCAAGCAAGTGCAGTGTCACCGAGACCCAGAGAGTTGAGGGTCAGTAGAAGGAGGGGGTGGTCAACAGTGTCAAAAGCAGCCGAGAGGTCAAGCAGGATGAGAATAGAATAGTGGCCGTGTTTTTTAGCAGTTAGGAGGTCGTTGGTGACTTTGGTGAGGGCAGTTTCAGTTGAGTGTAGGGGACGGAAGCCAGATTGCAGGGGGTCAAGTAGGGAATTGGAGGACAGGAAGATGGAGAGGCGGTTGAAGACTAGTTTTTCTAAGAGCTTAGAGGTAGGGAAGCAGGGATACAGGACGGTAGTTGGATGGAGAGTTGGGATCTAGGGATGGTTTCTTTAGTAAAGGGGTAACTAGCGCGTGTTTGAAGGCGGATGGAAAGGAGCCAGTGGAGAGAGATAGGTTGAAGATGTGTGTGAGAGCAGGGGGGAGGGGTGAGGAGGAGGAGAGGGGAGGAATTAGATGTGAGGGAATGGGGTCGAGCGGGCACGTGGTGAGATGTGAGGAGGACAATAAGGAATTGACTTCCTCCTCAGTGGTTGGGAGGAAGCGGCAGAGGGTGGCAGATGGGACCTGTGGGAGTGGAGGTGGCAGATAACTATCTTGTGTTGGGATGTTGCTTCTAATAGTTAAAGTTTTACTGAGGAAGTAGTCTGCCAGGTCTTGAGCGCTGAAGGCAGCTGAGGGGGGAGGTGCAGGTGGGTAGAGGAGGGTGTTGAAGGTGGACCAGAGCCGTTTAGGGTTGGAGCAGCGTAGATATAAGAGATGAGAAGAAGGATTGTTTTGGCCAAGTGGAGGGCAGAGGTGTATGACCGAGAATAAACTTGAAGTGAACAAAATCAGCTTCAGAGCGGGATTTCCTCCAGGCACGCTCTGCGGTGCGGGAGCATCTTTGCAGGTAGCGAGTCTGGAGGGTGTGCCAGGGCTGAAGCTGGCGGCGTGGGGCCTACAGAGTCGAAGAGGAGCAAGAGTGTCTAGAGCAGAGATAAGCGTAGTGTTGTAGTGATTAGTGGCAGCATCAGGGCAGGTGAAGGATGAGGTATGAGGGAGGTGGTGAAGTAGGTTGGAGAATTGATGGGGGTCCACAGCCTGTAGATTTCTGCGAGTGTGTGTGCGGGTGGGGGAGCAGGGTGTTTAGGAAGTCCAGATAGGTTGAAAGAGAGAAGGTGGTGGTCAGAGATGGGGAAAGGGCGACAGTTGAACTCAGAAATGGAGCAGAGGTTGGAAAAACAAGGTCAATAGCGTGACCATCGCGGTGGGTAGGAGGAGGGAGGATTGTGTGAGTCCAAGGGAGGACGTGAGTGAAAGAAGTTTGGAGGCAGCAGGGGCGGAAGGATCGTCAATGGGAATGTTGAAGTCCCCGAGAACTAGGCATGGAAGATTAGAAGACAGAAAGTGAGAGAGCCAGGTAGCAAAGTGGTCAAAGAACTGGGAGGTTGGTCCGGTGGGCGGTAGATGACTGCCACCCTGAGGGCCAGAGGAGAGAACAGGCGGATGCAGTGTGTCTCGAAGGAGGAGAAGGAGAGGGATGGGGGTGGAGGGAGATGCTGGTAGGTGCAGGTGGGAGAGAGCAGGATTCCGACCCGCCACCATTTCTCTCACCCGGTCTGGGGGTATGACTCAAGTGTAGACCGCCATGTGAGAGAGCAGCAACGGAGG
Organism: Leptobrachium leishanense; assembly: GCA_009667805.1. Classification (NCBI taxonomy): domain Eukaryota; kingdom Metazoa; phylum Chordata; class Amphibia; order Anura; family Megophryidae; genus Leptobrachium; species Leptobrachium leishanense. Next base: position 24,636 of record RXON01000786.1, on the reverse strand, counting down.
CCGTGTCAGAGGGAGTTATCCAGGTTTCAGTTAAAGCTAGGAGGTTGAAGGAGTTTGAAAGGAAGAGGTCATGGATTGCTGTGAGTTTGTTGCACACAGAGCGAGCGTTCCAGAGGGCGCAGGAGAAAGAGGACAGGCGCTGAGGGATTATGGGGATGAGGTTGCTGGGCTTGCAGGGAGGTGATTTATGTGCGATGGAGATAGGATGAGAGGGAAGTATTGGATGTGTTGTGGGGCCAGGGTTAGGGGATATGTCACCTGAAGAGAGTAGCAGCAGGAGGGTGAGAAAGAGAAGGTGGGAATGGGATTTGTGGGAGTGGGAGTGATTGGCAGCGCGAGAGTTAGAGGGAGACCATGTTCTGAGGAAACAAAGGAGCTCATGCGAGGCCATCATGTGGGACGAGAGGAGGGAGGGAGAGATGCAGATAGTGTAGGGGTCGGTGGTAGAGCGGCAGGAGTTCCATTTAAGGAGAAAAGTAGAAGTAAAGAGTAGAAGCGTGAGAGAAAGCATGATATAGACGTGCGTTTACCCAGAGTAAAAGTGGGCCTTGCAGTTCCTTCCTCCAGATACCCGGTAAATGCTGAAAATCACTTGAAAAGCTTCCGGAATGGAAATCCGGAACACCGAAATGAAACTTCGGTTCCCCAGAGAGGACTGGTTCAAGATGACTCACCTGTCAAGATTCCGGTATGTAAACCCGAATCCCCACGAATGAAAGTCGAAACTCTGCTCTGTCTGAAAGCTGTTTTCCAAGATCAACCAAATGTTGACTTCTATATGAATAAAAGAAGATTTGCACCTCATGGAGAATTTATTGAAGATGTTCCTTGCCACTGGTACGGTGAATATGAATTTCTAGAGAAGCACCACAGCTATATCCAATGGTTGTTTCCTCTACGTGAACAAGGCCGAAATGAACATGCAAAGCCACTGACTATTTCTGCTATTGAAATTATGAAGAACACCGCTGAAATCCAACAGAGGCTACGGAGAGCCTATAAACTGATGCTGAATTTCTTCGGCGTAAAATTAGTGGGGAAGAGGAGATCGAAGTGATACGAGACTCAATTTTTTTTAACACGCTTCTCCAATTTGAATACCAACACCCATAATAACCTGAGAATTACCCGAATTGTGAAAAGCATGGGAGAGCTGGGAGCTGCACAATACCAAGCTCCGCTGGTGAAGTTCTTCCTGAAAGAAATACTGGTTGAAGATCAGCTGCAAAATATGAACGAAAGTGCCCTGAAGTATTTCTTGCCGGCGGTAAAGAATGATCATGAAAGAGATGCACTGTCTGAATATGTTTTGAAGCACAGAATATCCAAGAACAACCCAAGGCAAGGGATAGTAAGACCACCAGGAGTATTATCGGTTGAATTATCTCCAATGTCCTCCCTATAAAATTGACTTTACTGTTCTCCCTCCATGCAAAGGATATAAATATCTACTGGTGCTAGTATGCACATTAACAGGATGGGTTGAGGCCTACCCAACTCGAACAGAAAAGACTGCTGAAGTAGTGGGATGCTTGATGAGAGAAATTATTCCAAGGTATGGACTGCTCTTGAAATCAATCAGACAATGGTCCAGCCTTCGTACAATGTTGTTTACAGCAACTCGCCCGCTGCTGAGAATTTTGTAGAAGCTACATACCGAATACAGCTCTCAAAGCTCTGGAAAAGTGGAAAGAATGAATAGAACTCTAAAGACATTGATGGCTAAATATACCAAGAAACGTCATTGAAATGGTTGGATGTGTTGCCAATTGTACTGCTGCATGTCCGAAGCAATCCTACCTTACTCCTAAAATTGAGTCCATACAAGATAATGTGCGGATATCCTATCCCTTTGATAACTGGGTTGAGGAGGGATCCCCGTGTATTAGGAGAAACTGACCTACGCTAGTAATTGATCAGGTTAGATCAGACGATGCAGAGTATATACAAATAGGAGAGCGAGCATATACCCTATTTTCTGTTCCCACCCTACACAAGTACTGTCCAGGAGACTCAGTATGGATTAACCAATGGAAGATAGGAGCTAAAGGAGGGTTTTTTTTATGTTGTCTTGTTATCCACTCCTACTGCAGTGAAAGTGGCCGAGGTGGTGCCGTGGATACATCACTCCTGACTGAAACCCGCAGCAGAGGTTACGGACAAGGCATGGAAAGTGATAGCCAATGAATCCGATCCGCTGAAGCTACGTTTCCACTGTATCTAAGCAGCTGGAGAGGAGGGAGATCCAAGTCTAGATGACCACCGGCTCTCCAAAACTCCAGTCTTTGTACTTGCTATTGAAAGACCGTTAAGTTCACCGCCTAACCAACCAATGGAAGCTCCAGAGATACCCCAGGAGGCCCATGAGCCTCTGCTTCCAGATACCCTTTTTACCAGACTACAGAGACCGTTTGAGCAGTACCAAAGGATCCTGATATGTATTGGGATTATTGTTTTCTTTTTGACTTTATTGACAATTGTTGCTGGACTATTTTTCCAATCCAGCTCCCTAAGGGAGTGAGGTCAGCCCCTATTGGGTTGACACCAGAACATGACATAACTATCCCATCGGTACAGGACCGACGGAAACAGGAATTGACAAGGCCAGAAGATAATTTGTTTATTAAATTTACGTATACGTATGCAAAGAAGTCAGGATATGAATCCTGTTGGGTGTGTAATAAATTGAACCAAGGGTCATCAGTTATTCCCACCTTAGCTATACCTTTTAATTTGTCTGACTACCCTGTGAATAAAAGTATAGTGGCCCCTAGTGTACTTAAACTGACTAAGAGTCTAGATATGCCAAAGACAAACCACACTATTCGCATTACTCATGTGGCCTATTTCTCTCTCTGGTGTTTTAAACTAGAGAAGATCCAGGTTCCACATAGTTCAATGTGTAAAGGATCTTTGTTTAACGCAACACTAGATATATCTGACCCAGAAGCACTAAGAGATAGTCTTCAAGTAATGGTAAATACGATTAATAATTACAAACAGACTAATGATAAAAGTACGGAGGCACTTGCATACACCCACACGTCACTATCCTTAATTTTTTCCCACCTTAGCTCAGAACCCCATTTTTATCTGATGCCAGGGGATGGCATACATATTTGTTGTGGAACTCTATGCCACTTTAGGATTAATACTGAAATAAAAAATTAGTGTTATTTGGCCTGGGTGGTTCCCCTGCAGCGTATCCAAGGGGACACCATAGACCTAGGAATACCACATCCGATATTTTCTAAAATTTACTAAACGAGTATTGTTTTCCAAGGGTGATATGGTTTGGTTTTGGTTTCTTTTTTCCTTCCACAGGATGGAGCATCGAAATGATGAAGAGATTTAATAAATATGTTGTTTCGATGGATGAAAATGTAAACATTACCAGCACTAATGTTTTCTAGTTTATAAATTAACTATTTGTATATGGCCCATCTGCCATAAAAGCCCTCGGACCAAAGAAACAACCCCTTAATCAAAGTCCTGATAAAAGTTCACTTAAGCTTAAATCCCCGGAAGAATACAAAGCTTTAATGATATTTAGTTAGTTGGCTGAGAGAGATCATTGAAGACTCTCTGCCAAGAGGAGGGAATGAGATGGCAATTCTCATGATTTAACTTAAAAGTCTAGTGATCTGCCATTTCGTTGTTCATTCATTTCGTGTTTTAAAAATACAATCGCTGTCCTTGAGTGCTCTTAAGATCCTATTTTAGTCCGCATGTTTAAAAGAAATCAGTTGGTCAGCAAAACTAAAAAGAAATGCTGACCGTACATGTCCAAAATGAGAATGAAGAGGAAAGCTGACATCATGTGTAAAGTAGGTCTTAATTCAGACATATGGTAACTGTCACGTGACTATCTGGGTATGATGGGAGGGGAATTGTATTTTGGACTAATGTATAAAAAGAATCCATGTACATGTTCCTGTCACTCATGACTTTGGACAGTTGCAATCTGTCTCGTGAGTCCGGCAGGTGCCAGCCGAATAAACGCCATTTTTTTGAACAAAGGCCTCCGTCTGCTTCCTTGGTTGATCCATCACCCACAAGTTCCTGGCTGAATTTGCTGTTACAGTAGTCCTGCACCATATGGTGAAGACGCTGGCAATGAGTGCCTACATTTGACATCCAGGGCATCGTGGACTAAAAGAATTTAAAAAGGCATCAGTCAAGCGGCCCCAGCCTTCACCACTATTCCTCTGATCATCCACAGACTCAGTAGCACCTGTGTCATCACTAGGTAACCTACCAGTGCCTGGAAAGGTGTTACACAAGTGTTGCTTTAGAGCGTCCTCAGGTTTTTTCATCCTGTGCACCCTCTGTGCGGGCAGGATGAGCTCTGCAACTTTACCCTTGTATCGTGGATCAAGAAGGGTTGCCAACCAGTAATGATCCCTCTCCTTGATAGCACGAATCATGGGGTCCTTTAGCAGGCTTTGCAGGATAAGGGAGCCCATGCAGCGTAGGTTGGAGGTGGCATTAGCTTCCGAGTATTCCTGGTCAATGAGGAGGATGACCCCATCGTGCACTTCCTCCTCCCAGCCACATACTAGTCCTTTTGTTTCTGGGCACACAAAACCCTCCCTTGCGGAATCCCCACCTTCAATGCCCCCACTACTTAAATATTCCTCCTCATCCTCCTCCTGTCTGATCTGAGGAGGACCCGCTGGAATGCTGTCTGCGGAAAGACTGGGGCCTTCAGAGCTAGGGAAGGCCTCCTCTTCCTCCCGCTGCTCTGCCTCTAGAGCCACATCTATAATTCCCCGCAGAGTGTGCTCCAGCAGGAACACTAAAGGAATTGTGTCGCTGATGCATGCACTGTCCCTGCTCACCATCCTCGTTGCCTCCTCAAATGGTGACAGTACAGTGCATGCATACTTGATCATCAGCCACTTGGGGGGGGGGGGGAACCAAGTTGACCTGAACCTGTCCTTGTCCCATACTCACACAGGTACTCGTTGATGGCCCTCTGCTGCTTGTGCAGACGCTGCAGTATTTCTAATGTCGAGTGCCACCTGGTGGGCATGTCACAGATCAGCCGGTTTGTGGGAAGGTGGAATTAGCTTTGAATTTCTGCCAAGCGAACACTTGCTGGGAATAACCGTCTGAAGTGGCTGCAGACTTTTCTGGCCTGGCTGAGAATCTCTGCCAGCCCTGGGTACCTGGTTAGGAAACGCTGTGCCACCAGATTTAGGACATGTGCTAGGCATGGTACATGCGTCAACTTATCCAGGCGTAGGGCAGAGAGAAGGTTGCTGCCATTATCACAGACAACCATTCCCAGCTGAAGCTGGCGTTGTGTTAACCATCTCTGCACCTGCCCCTGCAGAGCTGACAGAATTTCTTGCCCGGTGTGGCTCCTGTCCCCTAAACAAACCAGCTCAAGCACAGTATGGCATCTTTTTACTTGAGCCATTGCTTAGCCCCTGTCAGGTGTCGGTTTAACTGCCACTTCGCCAGAGACACAGAAGGAGGAGGAGGAAGAGGGAGAGGTGGTGGTGGAGCAGACAGACCTCATACAAGCAGCTTTCTGGAGGCGTGGTGGATGAACAAGCTCCAGCACAGAGACCCGTCTTGGATCCCTGCCAGCTGCAATCAGAGTTATCCAGTGTGCTGTGAAGGAAATGTAACGACCCTCTCCATGCTTGCTGGACCACGTGTCTAAAGTCACATGCACCTTGCTGCTGACTGCCTTTCCCAATGACTCAATAACATTGTCTTCCATGTGCTGGTATAGTGCTGGAATGGCCTTCCGTGAAAAGTAATGGCGTTTTGGAACATGCCACTGCGGTACAGCACATTCAGCAAATTCACGGAAGGGAGCAGAGTCGACCAGCTGGAAAGGCAACAGCTGTAATGCGAGTAATTTTGCTAAGCTGGCATTTAGACGCTGTGCTTGGGGATAGTTGGGACTATATTTTTTCTTACGCTGCAGCAGCTGGGGCAACGTAATCTGACTGCGTAAATCTTCAGCTGATGGGATGCTGTCACATTGTGAGGAAGGACCTGGTACATCCATTACTGTAGCATCATCCCTGTCAGTGGAGGTTGTAGGCAATGACATGGCAGGACATACAGTGGGGGTAGAGACAGATAAGGAGGAGGAGGACATACGCAAAGTTTTGTGCCAATGGGATGCGTGGCAGGTGGTCATATGTCACCTCAAGCACATGGTACCCAAGCATCCGGTGTCTTTCCCACGCTTGAGCCTCATCTGACATAGATTACAAATAGCAACGGTGGGGTCAACTGCACATTTCTTAAAGAACTCCCAGACAGCAGAGTTCCTGGATGTGTGCTTTGAGACAACAGCGCTCTGCACCTGAGCAGCTCTGACATCTGAAGCCTTGGCCTGGCTAGTGCTACGGTTGGTCATAGAGGATATTGTGTCTCGTGTTTGTTGTGCCTCCTCCTCACTTGACTCCTCTGTTCGATCAGGCACCCAGGTGGAGTCAGTGACATCATCATTGTCATCACCCCCTATCTCCTCATCACTGGAGCCAACTTGGCAGTATGCTGCAGCTGCTGGGGCAACATGAGTGCCAGTTATTTGTGTGTCACTGGCACCACCTTCCTCTAGGTTGATTATAGTCCCTTCCTCAACCTCAGGGATTGAATCAGAGCACTGTAGTTGCTGCGCATCCTCAAGCAGCATGTCACTCTCATTGTAGTCAAACAATTCAGCTGACTCCTCCGTGTGCGATAGTGAGGCTACGGCAGGAGTAGCTGTGGACATGGAGGCTGCATTAGATGCTTTGGCAGCGGAGGTGGACTGTAAAGCACTACAAGCCTGGCTGGCAGAGGACTCTGAGAATGAGGATGGCCTGGTTAGCCAATCCACCAAATCCTCTGTATGTTGCTGCTGCTTAACACGGCCAGCACCAGTTAGAAAGGACAAGCGTGCCCCTGCAGAGGATGTACCACGTCCACCACGACCAGAGGCACAGCCTCCCGACACAGAGGCTGCTTGCCCTCTTATCTGTGTCTGGGAGCGTCTGCCAGTCCTTTTTGGTCTTTCTGACATGGTGAGTGATATACAGTGGCAAGAAAAAGTATGTGAACTTTGGGATTACGTGGAGTTTTTCATGAATTGGTCATAAAATGTGCTCTGATCTTCATCTAAGTCACAACAATTTGAAAAACACAGTCTGCTTAAAATAATACAACACAAACATTTTATGTTTTCATGTTTTTATTGAACAGAACATGTAAACATTCACAGTGCAGGGTGGAAAAAGTATGTGAACCTTTGGACTTAATAACTGGTTGACCCTCCTTTGGCAGCAATAACCTCAACCAAACGTTTCCCGTAGTTGCAGATTAGACCGGCACAAAGATCTGGAGTAATTTTGGACCACTCCTCTTCACAAAACTTTTTCAGTGTAGCAATATTCTTGGGATGTCTGGTGTGAATCGCTCTCTTAAGGTCATGCCACAGCATTTCAATCGGGTTGAGGTCAGGACACTGACTGGGCCACTCCAGAAGGCGTATATTGTTTTGTTGAAGCCATTCTTTTGTTGAATTACTTGTATGCTTTGGGTCATTGTCCTGCTGCATCACCCATCCTCTACGGAGCTTCAGTTGGCAGACAGATAGTCTTACGTTTTCCTGCAAAATGTCTTGATAAACTCTGGAATTCATTTTTCCATCAATGACAACAATGCGTCTAGGCCCTGAGGCAGCAAAGCAACCCCAAACCATGATGCTCCCTCTGCCATGTTTTACAGTGGGGATGAGGTTTTGATGTTGGTGTGCTGTGCCTTTTTTTTCTCCACACATAGTGTTGTGTGTTTTTTCCAAACAACTCAGTTTTGGTTTCATCTGTCCACAGAATATTTTGTCAGTAGTGCTGTGAAACATCCAGGTGCTCTTTTGCAAACTTCAAACGTGCTACAATATTCTTTTTGGACAGCAACGGCTTCCCCGTGGTGTCCTCCCATGTACTCCATTCTTGTTTAATGTTTTCCTTATTGTAGATGTGTCAACAAAAATGTTAGCATGTGCCAGAGATTTCTGTAAGTCTTTAGCTGACACTCTAGGATTCTTCTTTACCCCATAAAGCATTCTGCGCTGTGCTCTTGCAGTCATCTTTACAGGACGACTACGAATAGGGAGAGACCCCCTGATAGCTGGCAGTGAGAAGACACAGATTACAAGTCCCAGAAACCTCCTATAAATCAGTGAGACCCCCTGATGGGTGGCATTGACAAGACACAGATTAGAACAATTCCCAGATATTTTGTATAAATGATTGACCCCCCAAAATTCTGGGTGGCAGTGACAAGACACAGATTACCTCAATTCCCAAATATTTTGTAGAAATTACTGACCCCCAAAATAGTTGCTGGTGGCAGTGAGAACACACAGATTACCACAATTCCCAAATATTTTGAAGAAATTACTGACCCCCCAAAATTCAGGGTGGCAGTGACAAGACACCGATTACCTCAATTCCCAAATATTTTGTAGAAATTACTGACCCCCCAAAATAGTTGCTGGTGGCAGTGAGAACACACAGAGTACCTCAATTCCCAAATATTTTGTAGAAATGACTGACCCCCCAAAATACTGGGTTGCAGCCAGTGAGAACACAGGGATTATAACAATTCCCAAATATTTTGTAGAAATTACTGACCCCCAAAATACTGTGAGTCAGTGAGAACACACAGATTAGAACAATTCCCAGATATTTTGTAGAAATGAGACCCCCCCAGTAGCTGGTGGCAGACTGGCAGTGAGAACACACACTAACACAAGAACAATCTCCTCTCAAATCTCCTCTCAAACGCGTGCTGAAGCGCTATGTGAAGCCTTATATAGTGTGCTGCGGGACTTAGCTCTGTGAGCCCATGATTGGGCAAAATTTGCCCAATCAGGACTCTGAGCCGTGATTGGCATAGTCTTGAACCTGTCTTGCACCTGACCTGTGGTCAGGTGCAAGACTGTAGCCAATTACAAGCTTCAGACCAGTGGAAAAGTGCATTGTGGTCCATTGTGGGCGAACATGCAGAAATGTTCGTAGTTCGCGAACATGCGATGTTCGAATTGAACTCCGAACCGATCGAACTGAACAGCTCATCCCTAATGACAAGTATGTGTAATCACGTACATTAGGGTTAAGAGCCCTCCACGCATTGACCAGTCGCAGGGTACGCAGTGAGCGATGAATCCCATTTAGAATCCTGTGGGGGGTATGATGACTAGTGGAGGAGGAGTCCTCGTGAGGAACCATAGGGACATTAAAGTCCCCACCAAGTATCAAAGTGCCTTCAGTAAACGACTCCAATGTACGGAGCCGCTTGGCCAAGTACACATGTTGTCTAATGTTGGGAAGATACATATTAGCAAACGTGTAAACTGCGCCACCAATAGTGCCCTTCACAAACACACATCTCCCGTCGCCCGCATTATAAGTCTCAAGATGAACAAACGGTACAGAGGAAGCGATCAAAATCGCCGTACCTCTCGATTTGGACTCTGGGGTGTGGTCAAAATACTCCATCGGGAAGCGGCGATCTCTCAATGAAGGAGGGGCGGTCGAGCAAAAGTGGGTTTCTTGAACGAAAACAATTGATGCACGGAGTGAAGCCATGTAACGTAGGAGTCGACGTCTCTTCTCCGGTTTATTTAAGCCACGAACATTATAACTCACCAACTTTAGATCCACTGGCACGAGGGCCGCTGCACCCGCCCCGGAGCGCGACATTATCCCTAAAGGGGTTGGGGACGTTGGGGCAAAGTGCCAAGCGGATGTGGGGAGGGGAAGGGAGAAAAAAAAGGGGGGCTGAGGCCAGAAAAGTAAGGAGCAGGGATAAAGGAAAGGAGAAATCAGAGAGAGAAAAGGAAAGAGATATAACTGGTCACCGAGCAGGAGGGAAGAACAACAGAGGAATTCTCTCAAGGGACAGTAGGAGAGAAACGATGTGTCCGAACAGTGTTCGGACTATCCAATAGGGGGATATCGACGTCGATCAGGGAAGGGGGGAGTTCCCGACCTCAGAATACGAGGTAGGAACCTACTTAAACCTCCCTGATTGAGAGGTGGCGTCGACCCCGTGGGGGCGTGCGGGGTACCAACTTAAACCAGCAAGAGCCGCAAGCAGTCTTCCGAAAAAGAGTCGGGACTAAACGAAAGAAAGTTAGGACAGTAAAAGTTAACAAGAACAGCAGCATTCTCCTCCAACTATGTACATGGTGGAAGCAGCATTACAGAAAACAAAGCAACCTAACATTTTATCTGAACCCTTTGAAAGTTAAATCAATACCGGAGCCTCACTGTGTAAACCAGAGCACAGGGCCCCTGCCCGCGACACATCCCTGGTTAAATCACCTAGCTACCCAAAAACCCTCATTACACCCTCCCTCCTCGCAAACAATTACAAATGCACCGCGTAGCCCTAGCACCTCCCACCCTTACAAGGGGAGATCAGCATAGGAGTAAGGGTCCGAGACCCACGCCCCATGGGCGGGGAGTCCAGCATGGAAGCCTAGTGGTCGTTACAGTCATCAGCATAGTTCAGTAAAGGGGTAGCCGTCGCCCCACCCCCACCCCCCAGGGCCGGTGAGATCCAGTCCTCCCATGGCCGTACTCTCAGGGGGTAGGGACGGGAAGCAGAAAACCATGGGGGGAGGGGGAGAGAGAGAAAAAAAAGGGGGGGAGACCACCTGGGGCTAATAGGGACAGCATGGATCATCTATCAGTGTCTCAGGCTGTACAGTGAGCTCGGAAGGAATTCCCCGCAACGTAGTTCAAAGTCCAGCCAACGTAGAGGGCCATACGCGCGGCTCTCGGCTATCAGTGCCGGCAAGTAAAGATCAGTAAATGAGGTTTGGGGGGGGGAACTCCTGCTCCACCACAGTTCCAGCCTCCGCCACTCCAATTAGTCGTCCAATACAGTGCCTAAAAGGCTGGAGCCAACTTTGAGAGGCCAGGAAATAAAGGGATGGAGGCACTACGGGGGATATGGTCGTCCCATAGTTGGACTCGTGTGTGCCGCAGCGAGCGGGCGGAATGAGAAAGCATCCACAGCACATGGGGCCAGTGGAGACGGCAAACACTGGGAGTCGTCTCGTTCACCGAGTCCAGTAGCCATTCAGCAAATGGGGGGGCCAACGGGAGATGCCCGAGCGGAGACTCCAGTGTCAAGAATAACACGACATTATGAACAACGTTCACCTGAGTCAGTTAAATCAAAAAGGGGGCTCGGGTCTCTGTTCACCAACCCATCACTCTAGGCAAGCAACAAGAAGGCCAGATGATGAGGTGTATTTAGTCGTACGCTGCCATCTCCCCTTTTCCCGAGAAGGTAGCTCAGGAACCCGTCCACCGATGTCGCCCAGAGACAGTATAAGACGTGGGGGCGTATATCACAGGAAGAGAGGACAATCCAAACATCAGCCCCGACTATCGCTTGTGTAGAAGCCAGGGTGGAAGAGGTGTACTGTTCAAACGGGCAGGGGTAAGGCCGAAGAGGCAGGCTGGTACAATGGGCTAAAAGCAGTGGCTACATCACTAGGGCTCGGCGACCGGGTGGTCGGGGCCCTCTGAGTCTCGAGTTTCTCTGACCCTTTGGTGTCGTGGCGGCCAGTGAGCCTGCCCTCCTGTTGGTCTCATGTCACCATGCTCCCAATCTACGACCTCAAGTGGGGGCAGATCCATAGCTTCCAAAACAGGGGCGACATCTCCATAAACGTTAATGGCATGCGTAACACCGTTCAGCTGCACTATTATGGCAAATGGGAAACCCCATCTCTAGGGGACATTCTTCTGTCTGAGTGCCTGGGTAATCGGGCAAAGGTGTCTGCGTGCCGCCAAGGTAAATGGGGTCAGGTCATGGTAGATTTCCAGGGTCTGACCTTCAAATTCCCACAAGCGAGTTGTCCGTGCACGTTGCATAATTTTATCCTTCAGCTTGTATGAGGTGAAACAGCACACTACATCACGTGGGGGGTCGCCTTCGGGGGGCCGGGGCCTCAGTGCCCGGTGAATCCTATGAAAGTCCATCGCCAGGTGGGGGTCTCGGTCTAGTACCGCATTAAAAAAACTCCTGAGTACCTCTTCCAGCCGCTCCGGAGGATCCATCTCCGTAAGACCTCAGAGCTGAAGGTTGCATCGTTGACCCCTGTTGTCAAGATCATCCACCAACCTCCGTAGTCCAGAGAGGGCTGGGGTCTCCGCAGGCGGAGGGGCAACTGGTAAGGCAGCAGCCTGTTCGAGTTGGGACACGCGGTCTGTGAGCGGCACCACTTCCTCCCTCACCTCGTCCACGTCGCGCCGGACCTAATTGTGGAGTTCAGCTAACATGTCTGCCAGATCCGCCTTGGTCGGCATCCCCGCCAACAGGGACTCCAGAGTTCAAGTATGGTAATAGCCGCTGTCGGGTCAGCTGCAGCCGTCGGGATCGGAGCGCTCGCCATCTTAGGATCCGTGGGGAGAGGTGAGGAACTCAGTGCGGGAAGGAGGTAAGAGTCGAGAGAGCGAGCCACTGCCCTCTGGGGTCTGGCTGGGGTCCTAGGGTTGCTTTGAGTCTGTTTACCACGGACCATAGTAGTGCTGGAGTGGAAATATAGAGCTTTGAGTCGGAGGATGAAGAGGAGAGCTTTCGATGTGCGGCCATCTTGGTCCATCGCATGAAAATTAACGGTGGTATTATGATCCGAACGCATTTTTTCATCCGTCAAAAAATAACATTCTGTTTCTGTGACCCCCCCATTCTCCCTCTGTGACTCCTTTCTCTGACCTGCCCCATAACCCCTCTCTATGTTCCCCATCTTTGCTTCTATGGCTCCTACTTTCTTTCTCTCTGTGACCCGTGTGGTCTCTGTGACCTCCCATTCTCTCTGTGATCCTGTCTGTGACCCCCTCCACACACACACGTTTAATCATAGTGTGCAGTGCCTACATGTGCCCCCTCCCTCCTCCCCCTCTCTCTGCAGAGTGAGTTAGAGATGGGCAGGAGAGGGAGAGGTGTGTTCTTTTTATTATTTGAGCAGCTCTGCACACACAGAGTAAGGAGCAGGGAGGCCAGGCTGCTGGAGACAGCTACAAAGCTGCTGGCTGCTCCCCTGCCCCCATATTTTCTCTCCCTCTCCTGCCCATCTCACTCTGCAGAGAGGGGGAGGGGGCACATGTAGGCACTGCACACAGTGGCTGTCACAGCCAGCAGCTTTGTAGATGTCTGGAGCAGCCTGGATTCCCTGCTCCTTACACTGTGTGGAGCTGCTCAAATAAAAAAACGCTGCTTTGGTCGCCAAGGAATTACCTTTTAATGGGATGCCCAGAATAAGAGGCTGCTGCACAGGCTGGCCCTGCTCTCCTTACCTCTCACTCCTTCCTCGTGCCGGGGACAGGAAGCTGTGAAGGAGGATGGGGAGGAGTAATTGCAGCAGCAGGTCTCTGACAAAACGCAGCCCTGAACAGATTGCCACAGGTTGGAGCCAATGCTCAATCATGCTTCATGTACGACTGAGCCCACCCCCTTCCCTCCCCATGCACACAGTGTGCTATGCAAACAGGGACAGGACGATGACAGGGAATAGTAGGGGAGTGATAAATTTCAATTTTAAGCAAACAAAAACAAATTCCCTATTATAATTACCATTTATGAAATTTCAATAAACTGTTTTCTTCCCATATAGCAAACAAGGCAACAGCTGCACGTAACACTGACCAGCGGAGATCTCAACAAAATCAAACACAAGTCTGCGTTTTTCTTAAGAGAAATCGGACCTTCTTTTGTTAGCCAGGTGTTTTATTAGATTTCCAAGAACGTATAACCAATCAACATACAGATACATTTCCACGTCAGAGTTTAACCAACACGGTTTAACAAACACTTATTACCATATATGGTTTGAGATAGGTTTCGCAGGCATTCTATTTTTGCCTGAAAAGAGTTAACACAGGATATGAAGCTGATCAGGAAATCTGTTGCATTGGGACAAGGAGGGAAGGGGGGAGAAAGGACGGGTGGAGACCACAGCCCTGCATTAGAGCAGGCTTTATAAATCATAATTGAGTCATACAAAAAATTTAAATCTAACAGGGAGGAGACGGATGCAGAAGCCGTCCTCATGTTCTTCTATCTGACCACTACACCACTGGTTTGGGTATGTGTAGAATGTTTAACTATACTCTGCTGTATTTTTTTTTGTGCTGATGTATTTCGTTTCGACCAGGTCGTTCGGATTTGACATTAACACCAGTTTTTCAGAAATGTTCAAATTATGAGCGCAAACGTCGTTCGTACGAATTTGCGCATCGATTGTAATACAATCCGCGTTTCTCCGCACAAATGCATTTGTGCTCACAATGTTAAGTATAGGACGCACAAAGTATCGTACGCTCTCGCAGCTTCACACGCGGTAGACAAATACGCACATTCGTTGCGCATAGATTGTAATACGACGTTGTGCACAAATGGTTTTGCCCCTCGCATTAATGCGTTTTTGCACACGCATTACGAATTGCCCGAAGAATGTAATAGGTCCCGTAATGGGTACAGTAGTTTCGGAACGGTAATTGTTTTATACAGATTGTCTCTACCATAAAGGGATAGTGGGAGTTTGTGCCATCCATTAACCCCTTAGTGACCGGGCGGTTTTACACAAATCCGTCCGTTCGTGACCGCTGCTGTTTTTACGTTTCTGCGCTCTTAGTGTTTACGTCAAATTTTCCTCTTACTCGTTTATGTAACCCACACATATTTTACACTGTTTTTCTCGTCACTAAATGGACTTTATAAAAATACCATTTTTTTCATCATTTCATATAATTTACTATAAAAAATATTGTGAAATATGACACAAAAATTGAAAAAACACCACTTTTTCGAACTTTGACCCCCAAAATTTCTTATGTATCAACAACCGTCAAAAAAAATTAATTCCTTGGTAGTTTCTAAATTTAGTACTGAGTTTAGCAATACCCAATGTTTACATATTCCTCGCTTTTTTCCTTATTTTATGCAACAATAAGTGCAAGTAGCACTTTGCCATTTCCAAAGAGTTTATTTTCAAAACTAGTGCTAGTGACATTGTAACACTGATATCTGTCACTAATTCCTGAATAACCCTCCACATATACATATTTTTTTAAAGTACACAAATCAAGGTATTAAACTTGGGGTATTTTGACTCTTTCCATGCAAACCATTTTACCACAAATCTATGCCAAAGTTTGAGGAAAAAAAAAAATTTGGTGATTTTTTTTTTTTGAACGCAATTTAAGAATACATGTACTGTGAACTTTAAGGTTTACTGCCAAAAAGCACCCCAAAATATGTTCAGCAACATCTTCTGAGTAAATTGATACCACCCATGTATAGGTATGTCGGGTCATTTGGGGCTAATAGGCCTTATTTGGGGGGTGCGCATTTCAGTTTTCCAACTTGGAATTTTCACATTTCGTCATCATGCACCCATGTCCTATTTGGGACATTTTTGAAGCCGGCCAAAGTAATTTACCCCCATCAAACCATATATTTTTAGAAAGGGCACACCCTGGGGTGCTTCAAAGAGTTGTATTTTAACACTTTCCATGCACTAGCTCTATGTCAAACTTTCAGGTAGTCACTTTTTGTGTTATTTTTTTCACACACATTGTACTTTAGGCATGAATTGTCAAATCCAGTTATGGGTTACTGCCAAAAAACACCCCAAAATATGTTCAGCAACATCTTCTGAGTAAATTGATACCACCCATGTATAGGTATGTCGGGTATTTTGGGGGCTAATAGGCCTTATTTGGGGGGTGCGCATTTCAGTTTTCCAACTTGGAATTTTCACATTTCGTCATCATGCACCCATGTCCTATTTGGGACATTTTTGAAGCCGGCCAAAGTAATTTACTCCCATCAAACCATATATTTTTAGAAAGGGCACACCCTGGGGTGCTTCAAAGAGTTGTATTTTAACACTTTCCATGCACTAGCTCTATGTCAAACTTTCAGGTAGTCACTTTTTGTGTTATTTTTTCACACACATTGTACTTTAGGCATGAATTGTCAAATCCAGTTATGGGTTACTGCCAAAAAACACCCCAAAATATGTTCAGCAACATCTTCTGAGTAAATTGATACCACCCATGTATAGGTATGTCGGGTCATTTGGGGGCTAATAGGCTTATTTGGGGGGTGCGCATTTCAGTTTTCCAACTTGGAATTTTCACATTTCGTCATCATGCACCCATGTCCTATTTGGGACATTTTTGAAGCCGGCCAAAGTAATTTACCCCCATCAAACCATATATTTTTAGAAAGGGCACACCCTGGGGTGCTTCAAAGAGTTGTATTTTAACACTTTCCATGCACTAGCTCTATGTCAAACTTTCAGGTAGTCACTTTTTGTGTTATTTTTTCACACACATTGTACTTTAGGCATGAATTGTCAAATCCAGTTATGGGTTACTGCCAAAAAACACCCCAAAATATAGTTCCAGCAACTCTAGTTAAATGACATGTAAGCATCTTCTAGTAAATTGATACCACCCATGTATAGGTATGTCGGGTCATTTGGGGGCTAATAGGCCTTATTTGGGGTGTGCGCATTTCAGTTTTCCAACTTGGAATTTTCACATTTCGTCATCATGCACCCATGTCCTATTTGGGACATTTTTGAAGCCGGCCAAAGTAATTTACCCCCATCAAACCATATATACCAGAAGGGCACACCCTGGGGTGCATCAAAGAGTTGTATTTTAACACTTTCCATGCACTAGCTCTATGTCAAACTTTCAGGTAGTCACTTTTTGTGTTATTTTTTCACACACACATTGTACTTTAGGCATGAATTGTCAAATCCAGTTATGGGTTACTGCCAAAAAACACCCCAAAATATGTTCAGCAACATCTTCTGAGTAAATTGATACCACCCATGTATAGGTATGTCGGGTCATTTGGGGGCTAATAGGCCTTATTTGGGGGGTGCGCATTTCAGTTTTCCAACTTGGAATTTTCACATTTCGTCATCATGCACCCATGTCCTATTTGGGACATTTTTGAAGCCGGCCAAAGTAATTTACCCCCATCAAACCATATATTTTTAGAAAGGGCACACCCTGGGGTGCTTCTTCAAAGAGTTGTATTTTAACACTTTCCATGCACTAGCTCTATGTCAAACTTCAGGTAGTCACTTTTTGTGTTATTTTTTTCACACACATTGTACTTTAGGCATGAATTGTCAAATCCAGTTATGGGTTACGCCAAAAAAACACCCCAAAATATGTTCAGCAACATCTTCTGAGTAAATTGATACCACCATGCATTAGGTATAGTATGTCGGGTCTTGGGGCTAATAGGCCTTATTGGGGGGGTGCGCATTTCAGTTTTCCACAACTTGGAATTTTCACATTTCGTCATCATGCACCCATGTCCTATTTGGGACATTTTTGAAGCCGGCCAAAGTAATTTATCCCATCAAACCATATATTTTTAGAAAGGGCACACCCTGGGGTGCTTCAAAGAGTTGTATTTTAACACTTTCCATGCACTAGCTCTATGTCAAACTTTCAGGTAGTCACTTTTTGTGTTATTTTTTCACACACATTGTACTTTAGGCATGAATTGTCAAATCCAGTTATGGTTAGTACTGCCAAAAAAACCCCCAAATATGTTCAGCAACATCTTCTGAGTAAATTGATACCACCCATGTATGGTATGTCGGGTCATTTGGGGGCTAATAGGCCTTATTTGGGGGGTGCGCATTTCAGTTTTCAACTTGGAATTTTCACATTTCGTCATCATGCACCCATGTCCTATTTGGGACATTTTTGAAGCCGGCCAAAGTAATTTACCCCCATCAAACATTTTATATAGGGCAAGAAAGGCACACCCTGGGGTGCTTCAAAGAGTTGTATTTTAACACTTTCCATGCACTAGCTCTATGTCAAACTTTCAGGTAGTCACTTTTTGTGTTATTTTTTCACACACATTGTACTTTAGGCATGAATTGTCAAATCCAGTTATGGGTTACTGCCAAAAAACACCCCAAAATATGTTCAGCAACATCTTCTGAGTAAATTGATACCACCCATGTATAGGTATGTCGGGTCATTTGGGGGCTAATAGGCCTTATTTGGGGGGTGCGCATTTCAGTTTTCCAACTTGGAATTTTCACATTTCGTCATCATGCACCCATGTCCTATTTGGGACATTTTTGAAGCCGGCCAAAGTAATTTACCCCCATCAAACCATATAATTTTTAGAAAGGGCACACCCTGGGGTGCTTCAAAGAGTTGTATTTTAACACTTTCCATGCACTAGCTCTATGTCAAACTTTCAGGTAGTCACTTTTTGTGTTATTTTTTCACACACATTGTACTTTAGGCATGAATTGTCAAATCCAGTTATGGGTTACTGCCAAAAAACCCCAAAATATGTTCAGCAACATCTTCTGAGTAAATTGATACCACCCATATATAGATTTGTTCTGTTGTTTTTGGGGTGCTACGCCAATCTTTGACATGTGCTTCTCAATTTTTCTAATTTGACATACAGTATCTTCTTTGCTTATCTTCTTTTTAGGGGCCTTTTTACATACCCCAGTTTTATGAACGTGCATATATTTGGTAAGCTAACACCCCAAAGTATTGTAAATGGAGTGTTTTTATGCTATGGATGCATCCGTTTGCTCCAAACAAATTGGATACAGTTTGGTGGTCATTTTTCATTTTCACACCCACATCAGTTTTGGACTGTGATTTAGGAGACACTGTTGTTTGTTACTGCATGAAAACTCTCCAGGTTGTTTTCTGCAAGATCTCCTGAGTACACCCATGCCCCCCATGCATAGGTTTGCCAGGATTTTGGGAAGGTTCAAATACAATTTTTATGACTTTGTCATTAGAGTTGAAATTGAGATTATTTCTTCAGCTAGGCCTATCTTTGGTTTTGGGTCTACCGCATACCCCAGTTTGAATTATTGCCAGAAAATTGTTTATGTTTGTTATGTTGACACTCCAAGGTATTGCATATGGAGTGCTTTGATGCCATGGATGCAACGGTTTTAGCCCAAAACATTTGAGAAGGTGTGTGGTGTAATTTTTCAATTTTCAGATTTTCACACCCACATCAGTTTTGGACTGTGATTTAGGAGACACGGTTGTTTGTTACTGCATGAAAACTCTCCAGGTTGTTTTCTGCAAGGTCTCCTGAGTACACCCATGCCCCCCATGCATAGGTTTGCCAGGATTTTGGGAAGGTTCAAATACAATTTTTATGACTTTGTCATTGGAGTTGAAATTGAGATTATTTCTTCAGCTAGGCCTAGCTTTGGTTTTGGGTCTACCGCATACCCCAGTTTGAATTATTGCCAGAAAATTGTTTATATTTGTTATGTTGACACCCCAAGGTATTGCATATGGAGTGCTTTGATGCCATGGATGCAACGGTTTTAGCCCAAAACATTTGAGAAGGTGTGTGGTGTAATTTTTCAATTTTCAGATTTTCACACCCACATCAGTTTTGGATTGTGATTTAGGAGACACGGTTGTTTGTTACTGCATGAAAACTCTCCAGGTTGTTTTCTGTGCAAGATCTCCTGAGTACACCCATGCCCCCCATGCATAGGTTTGCCAGGATTTTGGGAAGGTTCAAATACAATTTTTATGACTTTGTCATTGGAGTTGAAATTGAGATTATTTCTTCAGCTAGGCCTAGCTTTGGTTTTGGGTCTACCGCATACCCCAGTTTGAATTATTGCCAGAAAATTGTTTATATTTGTTATGTTGACACCCCAAGGTATTGCATATGGAGTGCTTTGATGCCATGGATGCAACGGTTTTAGCCCAAAACATTTGAGAAGGTGTGTGGTGTAATTTTTCAATTTTCAGATTTTCACACCCACATCAGTTTTGGACTGTGATTTAGGAGACACGGTTGTTTGTTACTGCATGAAAACTCTCCAGGTTGTTTTCTGCAAGGTCTCCTGAGTACACCCATGCCCCCCATGCATAGGTTTGCCAGGATTTTGGGAAGGTTCAAATACAATTTTTATGACTTTGTCATTGGAGTTGAAATTGAGATTATTTCTTCAGCTAGGCCTAGCTTTGGTTTTGGTCTACCGCATACCCCAGTTTGAATTATTGCCAGAAAATTGTTTATATTTGTTATGTTGACACCCCAAGGTATTGCATATGGAGTGCTTTGATGCCATGGATGCAACGGTTTTAGCCCAAAACATTTGAGAAGGTGTGTGGTGTAATTTTTCAATTTTCAAATTTTCACACCCACATCAGTTTTGGACTGTGATTTAGGAGACACGGTTGTTTGTTACTGCATGAAAACTCTCCAGGTTGTTTTCTGCAAGGTCTCCTGAGTACACCCATGCCCCCCATGCATAGGTTTGCCAGGATTTTGGGAAGGTTCAAATACAATTTTTATGACTTTGTCATTGGAGTTGAAATTGAGATTATTTCTTCAGCTAGGCCTAGCTTTGGTTTTGGGTCTACCGCATACCCCAGTTTGAATTATTGCCAGAAAATTGTTTATATTTGTTATGTTGACACCCCAAGGTATTGCATATGGAGTGCTTTGATGCCATGGATGCAACGGTTTTAGCCCAAAACATTTGAGAAGGTGTGTGGTGTAATTTTTCAATTTTCAGATTTTCACACCCACATCAGTTTTGGATTGTGATTTAGGAGACACGGTTGTTTGTTACTGCATGAAAACTCTCCAGGTTGTTTTCTGCAAGGTCTCCTGAGTACACCCATGCCCCCCATGCATAGGTTTGCCAGGATTTTGGGAAGGTTCAAATACAATTTTTATGACTTTGTCATTAGAGTTGAAATTGAGATTATTTCTTCAGCTAGGCCTATCTTTGGTTTTGGGTCTACCGCATACCCCAGTTTGAATTATTGCCAGAAAATTGTTTATATTTGTTATGTTGACACCCCAAGGTATTGCATATGGAGTGCTTTGATGCCATGGATGCAACGGTTTTAGCCCAAAACATTTGAGAAGGTGTGTGGTGTAATTTTTCAATTTTCAGATTTTTACGCCCACAGTAGTTTTGGACTGTGATTTAGGAGACACTGTTGTTTGTTACTGCATGAAAACTCTCCAGGTTGTTTTCTGCAAGATCTCCTGAGTACACCCATGCCCCCCATGCATAGGTTTGCCAGGATTTTGGGAAGGTTCAAATACAATTTTTATGACTTTGTCATTGGAGTTGAAATTGAGATTATTTCTTCAGCTAGGCCTAGCTTTGGTTTTGGGTCTACCGCATACCCCAGTTTGAATTATTGCCAGAAAATTGTTTATATTTGTTATGTTGACACCCCAAGGTATTGCATATGGAGTGCTTTGATGCCATGGATGCAACGGTTTTAGCCCAAAACATTTGAGAAGGTGTGTGGCGGTAATTTTTCAATTTTTTATTTTTACGCCCACATTAGATTTGGACTGTGATTTAGGAGACACGGTTGTTTGTTACTGCATGAAAACTCTCCAGGTTGTTTTCTGCAAGGTCTCCTGAGTACACCCATGCCCCCCATGCATAGGTGTCCAAAGATTTTGGCAAAATACAGCACCAATTGTAGAACATAAAATGGTACGAATAAAATGTAAAAGTCTGGAGCAGTAAAAGAAAAAAAAAAACTAAACTGAACTAACTAACTGGAGTGTGAGAAAAAATAGAAAGGAAAAAAAAAATCACAGATCACGCACAGTGTGATATAGCTTGAAACAGTCCCCAAGACACAGACCGGGTTGTCCAGGGCATTCTGGGCAGTAAAAGATTGTGTCTCTCCTCTGCCCCCTCTTGAAACACACCCTGCACCTTTTTTGGGGTTTCTGTTTGCCCTCAGTAGGGGGGATTTTAAAATAAAATGCGTAGCCCCAACTCTGTCCCCCATCACCGCCCGGGGAGCAGGTGCATCCTGGTACAAAAGCCCCGAAATGACCTGGAGCTGAAACTGTAAAAAGGACAGCGTCACTCCGGGGTTTGCCTTTTTGCAGAGCAAAAAGGCATTGTGGGTTGCAATTTGCATCAGGTAAATTGCAACCTTTTTGTACCAGGCCCTTGACTTCCGCATAATCTGGTAGGGCTGGAGCAGCTGATCTGCCAGATCAACCCCACCCATATGCCGGTTATAGGCTTTGATGCACACTGGTTTCCTGATGCGCTCAGCTCTGCCACGTACAGAGACCTCCACAGACCTCTCAGTGTGGATGGTGGATAGAAGGTATACATCCTTCTTGTCTCTGTACTTGACCGCCAACAGCTCCTCTTGGCGCAGAGCTGAGGACTCCCCCCTTTTTAGCCGGGTGCGGACAAGCTGTGCTGGGAAACCTACGCGGTTCTTGCGAACAGTACCGCATGCTGCTGTATCAAAGCAATACAGCAGCTTGAACAAAGGGACACTTGTATAAAAATTATCAACATACAAGTGGTACCCTTTGTTCATCAGGGGAAAAAGTAGGTCCCACACAATCTTGCCACTGGTTCCCATGTGTTCTGGGCAACCTGGAGGGTCAAGGCTACTATCCATTCCCTCGTACACCCGGAAGGCCTGAGTATACCCACTCTCGCTGTCACAGAGCTTATACACCTTCACTCCATACCTGGAGCGTTTGGAAGGAATATACTGCTTGAATCCCAGCCTTCCCTTGTATTTCATTAGGGATTCATCCACGCAGATATTCCTTCCAGGTGTATAAGCCTCTGCAAACCTGGCGGCGAAGTGGGTAATCAGGGGACGGATTTTATACAGCCTGTCAAAATGGGGATGCTCTCTAGGAGGGCACAGGCTGTTGTCACTGAAGTGCATGAAACGCAAAATGTTTTCATACCTTCTACGTGACATTGATTGGGGGTAAATGGGGGTAGAGCAGATGGGGCTACTGCTCCAGTAGGAGTGAATTGAGGGCTTCTTTATGATGCCCATCAGCATAGTAAGTGCCCAGAATTTCAGAAATTCTGGCACATCTAGCGGGGTCCATTGCTGCCTTGCCAAGTAGGAGTCTGGCTTCGCAGCACAATGCTGATGGGCATACAGATTTGATTGGGCCACGATGTGGCCCAACAAATCATCCCCCATAAACACCTGCAAAAACTGTGTGGCGGTAAATCCTGCAACATCAATATTGATGCCAGGATTTGCCGTGAAAGGAGGGATATCTGGCCTCTGGCGATGAGGCACTACCCACTCCTCAGCTGGAGCTGTGCGTCTCCTGCTGGCAGGTGGTGACCCAGGATCTGCATCAGAAACATCACTAGATACATCAGCCAGCGTAGATAATGTATCTAGCGACGTCTCTGAGCAGTTGGCGGGGTCAAAATCAGGGTCAGAGTCTGACGCAGATGCCTCAGATTCTGATGCCAGGATGGCATATGCCTCCTCGGCGCTGTACACCCTCTCAGACATTATTATAAATAGATTATAAAATTTTATAATTATTATATATATATATAAGCGGATTGTTGGTTCTTAGAAGAACCGTTGGGTTTCACAAGAAAATACAAATAAACACCTAAATCTCTCTAAATCCCTCTAAACCTGCCTCAATTCTTCTAAATCTCCCTAAAATCTCTCTAAATCTGCCTCAATTTTTCTAATCTCACTAAATCTCACTAAAATCTCTAACCTGTCAAATCTGATCTCTCTCTCTCGCTCACCAAAACACAAGTGAGGAGAGGGAGGGAGAATCACAGAGGTCAGAGCCAATATTTACAAAATATTGACCTGACCTGACAAATTAGAATTTTTATTTTGATTTTTTTAACTTCTGATTGGATGTTGCTAGCCTGCCTCTCTGATGAGGCAGGCTAGGAACATCCCACTCAGCCCCAGATGACCCTGCCCTTAGAAGGGCAGCGCCATCTTGGCTGTCACTTTTCTTTTCTTTTATTCATTTTTATTTATTTTATTTTATTTTTTACACTTTTTTTACACTTTTTTTACTCTGCTGGGTGCCTTGATCCCTCGAGGCACCCAGCAGAGCACCTGATCACTCATGTGATCTTTTTGTACTGAGTGCCACGATACCTCGTGGCACTCAGTACTTCCTGCCGCTACCGGAAGTGATCGCTCGGGGGGAGCGATCACTTAGCGGACCGGCGGCAGGTAAGCATATTGCAGGGATGCCTCGATGTCGAGGCATCCCTGCAATATACACAGAGCAGCTGGAAGCGATACCGATCGCTTCCAGCGCTCTTTAGAAGTGCCGGGCACCTCTCCGGTGAAACCGGATGTAGATCGCTCCCGGGGAGCGATCACATGGTGCCCCGGCACTTCTCACCGCCATTGCACGGATGCCTGGACTCCCAGGCATCCTGCAATGTGGTTTGAGCTGCTGGAAGCGATCCGATCGCTTCCAGCGCTCTCTCTTAGTGCCGGGCACCTCTCCGGTAAAACCGGATGTAGATCGCTCCCGGGGAGCGATCACATGGTGCCCCGGCACTTCTCACCGCCATTGCACGGATGCCTGGACTCCCAGGCATCCTGCAATGTCGTTTGAGCTGCTGGAAGCGATCCGATCGCTTCCAGCGCTCAAAAAACCCCAGGACGTACCATGTACGTCAGCGGGTCTAAGAGAGACCCGCTGCAATGACGTACATGGTACGTCCGCGGTCGGGAAGGGGTTAAGATCATTTAGCACATTTTAAGTATTGGTGGGATATTTAGA